>CM076411.1:22916873-22942815 GCA_038363315.1 Mugilogobius chulae | reverse complement strand
CTATTCATTCCAGCTTCGTGTCGTTTGTAGCTTTATCCAATCCCTCAGTGCAGACCAGATCAGACCTGTAACTGCACCTGTGCCTCTATAGTTCTGCGTTTTCTCTGTTTCTGCTCCAAACCTGGTCACATAAAAGAAAAGTGTGAATGAGCCACAGAAGCAGCAGCTGTGAGCTTTTGTCCGCGAGCATAAAAACCCCGCGAACGCTTCAATAAAAACACAACAAAGGCTCTGGAAAAGGAGAGAAAGCGTCCATATGTTTACAGCGGGCTCATTAGCAGGAGCTGTGGTGGTGAGTGAGTTATGTAAGGAAGGTTCAGCTGCACAGTGAGATTATAATTACACATATGGTTAAGTGGAGTCTATAACATTTACACTTATGTTAATTTGTTTTTGGTAGTTTTTATGGCTCTAATTATGTACTGCAACTCGACTGGTCAAGCTACTATTTGTGTTGGCTTACAGTATGTGTAACACTTAAACTAGTGGAAAATCTGCAAATGCAGCAGCTGCGGTTTGTTGATGCTCTTTGAGAAACATCGCACCTCTGATTCACAGTTTTAAGCTCTTTCCTCACCTGACCAATTTATATGTAAGCAGAGTTTTAGTTTAGTAATGTGTGTAGATGCTCAGACTCACATTGTTGGAGCAGTTCTGATGCGTCTAGTGTAGACTGACGCTTCAACAGATTGCGAGGAGTGGGTCTGGTCACCACGCTCCCCTGCCTGTGTTTCAGATCAACTCCACAACGTACTGTCCAATTTGCGTGACGCAGATGAAACAAAGAAGCTGAATCTGACTTCACTCACCTCACATTATAATAATTTTTTGCTTCGCTTATTGATTCTGCAGAAATACACAACGTTTTTCAAACAGAAGACAATGCGTGTCCCTGATTGGCTAATTAAACTGTCAATCACACCCACTGAAGCTCGAAAGAGGGACAAACATTTTTGTATATTGTCTGGATTTTGATCCTTCACTGTGGTTTCTCCAGGTTCTTCCCTTCCTTGCCGAGGAGGGTCCAAAGGCAGAGGATGCTCTGGGACAATTATCCATCTGCCCGTTTGTTGAACTTTTTGGCTGCATGTACCACTCACCCATATATAGTCAGTCGCTCAGTCGATTATTGTTCAATGGAATCTTGGTCAACCAAAACTTTTATTAGTCGAGTAATGTTTTTTGTTGAGATTTTAAGGAACTACTCTAAAAGGAACACAAAATATGTGAATTAGCCGAAGATTTTTAACCGTATTAATAGTCCAATCTGTTTTAGATTTAAAAAATAATGTTTCCTCTTGTTTTTGCATAACTTCTTTTGCATATTTGAACTGTTAGATCAAGGATACCCTTTTAGCTTCCGAATTTTTACCGTGCCCCTCTTTTTTAGTCGATTAATTGGTCGACGGGACATGTCTTTAGTCGACCAAGACTTGTTTGGGTCGATTACAGCTCCAACAAAGTCACCTCTTGCATATGTTCCTTTTTTAACTTTTATTCCTAAAATATGGATTAGGTCAAGGTTAGGATTAGGGCTGGGATTAGAATTTAATTTAGCTAAGATTATGGCTTTGTCAAAAGTAGAGAGTTGCCAAATATGTGTTTCTGTGATGCCGGAATTTTGAATCATTTGCATTCTTGTGCGTTTTAGTTTCTTTCTACCCACTCTCTCTCTCTTTAGTTCCCTTCGCCCCCTCGCTCTCTCTCTTTCTCTTTCCCTCCCTCTCTTTCACATTAGTCATATATTTCCCTTTGCCCTCTCTTCTCTCACAGCTCGCAGACTTGATTCATGTTATGTCACAGTAAACGGGTCAAACGCACAGATCCGTTCGTTACTGGGCTAAATAAATACGGCTGGATTATTACACTAGACTAGAGCGATGGAGGGAGAGAGAGAGAGAGAGAGAGAGAGAGATGTGCAGCGACAGAAGGAAAGAGCACTCAAAAGCTTAACAAGGCATGAACCACAGTCACAAACAGTCTTCCTCAGACTTAAATTGTAAACAGAATTAGAAGAGTCACAACAGAAAAATCAGAAAAGCAGCCGTTACTTTGGTGATCTCATGTTCCATCTCGGAGGTTTGTCTAAAAAGCAAAAGTCAATTAGATCAGATTTGTCACTCCAATTGATTTGTAATAAAAGATAAATGCAGTGATTTTTTTTTTTTATTTTTTTTTTCTCACATATGTTGATCTAACAGTTACAACACTACAACACATTTTGGAGTTGTAGTCAGATTCTTAATTTTTGTTTTGAATTGTGGTATACAAACAGGTATGGCCACATCTGAACATGTTTAGTTTGTGTGGACAGACAAAGGTTTAGTTTATAAAATTAAATTCAAAATTATACATGCGATTCCTTGAAGCAAATGTTTTTGATATTTATACCAACAGATACTGAACTCGGTTAACCACAAGTTGTGTTTTAACATGAGGCAGCTTTTTTCAGATGTTAAAGGTGCACTGCGTAAGTTAAAATGTTCATTATTACGATATATCAAATTACAATCCACTGGCACAGGCCTGGATGTGACCGTGATGTTTTATAAACTTACTGAGGTTTCCTCTGTAAGCGCAGACAGGCTCATAAATGTGAGTGGTGCTGGTCACATTTTCCCGCGCTAGTCCTCCTTCACCAGATTATTGTCATTATTTTTATCTGTTTCGCAAAAGCTCTCGGTTTTATACAACAGATGAATGTTGTAAAGACTGTTTAATAAAAAATAAAATAAATAATCAGTGGTAAATACTGCCATCTAGCTTCTGAACCCCCACAACACAGAAGAAATAACAAAACAACTAACCTACCGCACAGGCATGAGACCGACTGACAGAGCCGATAGCACTCAGACTCGGACATGTTTTTGAGAAAGAAGAACTGTGCTGGAGATCAATAAGACGTTCGTCTGTGATTATTTTCATTAGAAGGTAAGACTCTCAGGCCTGTCAAAGTACATCGCACATTTAGACACAGCTTTAGTAGCTTAGCGCTTAGCTGTTTGTCTTAGTAAGGTTTATGTTTTAGTAATAAATTGCCATTGAGCGTTTAGTTTATGAGAAATTAGTTCTGTAAAGAGCTTGTTTACAGTTTCTCTCACGCTAAAACAAAGCTTTTCCTCAAACTCAATGCAAACTGATCAGTCAGTCAAAAAGAACAAATAAAATAGTCAGCATCTACTCTTTCATACAAATAACTTTGTCTTCTTAACTCAAAAAACATTTAGCAGAAAATAACTGTGTGAAAAGAATCTTTTAAGCCGTAAAATATACGTCTTCAGCTGAATTAGTAGGGTGGGTGCAGTGGCACAAAACGCCAAAGATGGTGACCTGGTTCAAAACCTTTGCCACTTATGCAGTGCACCTTTAATTTAAAAACTGCATTTTGTGTTTATGTTGCCTTTGACTGGTATTTAATTTAGTTTGATGAGAGGCAACATTTAAGAGTAGCAAAAAAAAAAAAAAAACTAAAGAAATTAGGAAGAGGAAAACACATTTTTTCCGCACTTTATCTGGAGGGATTCTCAAATTACTTCCTATAATTTTCAACTTTTATTTACCAAACTCTTCATACTTGACGTCACTTAACTGCTGTGAAAGTATGTTAAATATTTACCACAAGGACTATCACACCAAATCAAGTCAAAATTAGAAAGAGTTTGTTTGATTTAGTGACTCATCGTCAGTCAAGTTCAACAAGTAATACTGAAAGCAAAAGAATCATCTTTCATTTGTCACATAATCAGGTAAAACAAAGTATTAAAGTAAGTTTTTCTTCATTAAAACATGGCACCGGTATCTTGCAATTTAAAATGTTATTGTTACAATTAGAGTGAAAAGAAACATTAACCTTTTACAAGTCAGATTCAAGATTTATTGTCATTGTCAGAAAAACAAAGACATATTGTTATTTTGTTACAATTATTCAAACATTACCCTTTTACTATTATTCAGTATCATCAGTACAATACACACACATTCATATCGTTTTTCATGTCTAATAAATCACCATTCATCTAGTCCAACCAGTCAAATCAATGGTATCATTTGTTTTTTGTTAATCAAACTTAATGATGACATTTATCTTATTGATGTCATTGTTCTGTCTAATTGTCACACATTTTCGATCTGCTGATTTGTAGTAGTGACATACATATTTACTTTTTGTATTACAACACAAATACATTTAAATCATTTTAATTTTATCTCCATGTTTATCTATTCCGGTTGAACTTTTGAATGTTTTGATGGCACATGAAAGCAGCATATTAGATGTCAATGTTTTTTGACAATGAGTACTACAGAATGAAGACAGATTACAGTTATTACAGTGGTAAGTAGAATTATTTGATGTATTTTTAAATCACTTTGAAAATATTTCTTGAGTCATCTTGGCTTTGCGTCTTCAGAGTAGTGATGCTTCGGGGAAACTGCAGCATTTCCTCTAATAGGCTTTGTATTTCCAGAAGTGTTTTTCTTTTTGTCAGACAGGAGTGTTTCTTTACCTGCTTTACATGTTTCAGCTACTTCCTGCAGCCTTCCTCAGTGTTGGTCACCATACCAACACCGGTTGGTATGGTGACGTGTCTTGTAGGCTGCGCCCCATAATGTCAACTCAGACGGTGGGTTGATTGTCTTCAACCCAAATATCTTCAACTCATATGGGTTGATTGTCTTCAACTCAACGTCTTTCTTTTTATTTTCTTGTATTTCCTTGAAAATCAAAGTCTATAAAAAATGTTATTTAATGAAAGTAAATGATTATGAAATCATTAGAGATTAATTGGAAAAGAATACTCACACCAATAAGCCAAAGGACCCCTATAGCAATTATTGCAGGAATGCTGATGGTGATGGAGGCCGCTCCCAAAGTTATAAAGCCCAACGTTAAAGAAGGCTGATCACTACATAAACAAATAAACAGAAAACATTGTAAAACCAGTCTTTCAAACATTCCTGAGCACTTCCCCTTTGGATTCTCATGCACCAGAACCTAAAAAAGTGTATTAGTCATGTGTTTGCCAGGAAGTGACACAAGAGAAACAGTCAAGCTGTTCTTAAATGCTCAAAACTGGAGCTGCAACTAGCGATTATTTTAGTCATCCATTAGTAAGTTATTCATCCAACAAGTTATCAATTCAATTAAATGATTACTTGTTTTCAAGATTTTTGCCAAATTTGAGCTGAAATAATGATGCTTAAAAATGTCCTGGAGATGTCGATTTTAAGGTTGTCAAAAGTATAAAAACTCAGATAATAATCGATACTAAAACTATTGAAGTACTCATCGATTCTGCAAAAAAGAACTTTAACAGGACAAAGTCTGATAGAATAACCCAGAGCTTTATCAAACCTAGTCTAAAACCTAAATGTTTAATGAAGAAAGTATTTGTATTTTTGTTGAAAATCTCAGTCTATTGTAAACAAATTTGACATTAAAAGAGCATTTGAATATCACTGTGATTCATAATTAGTATCAAGAATCAAGATTATTCCTTAGTATTAAATACTTGGCTCTGGCAAACTAGTTTTTACATCAAAAACCCTAAATTTACACAATTTGTATGTAATTTCTGTTCAATCTCATGGGATGTTTGGAACCTAATAAATGACCAGTTAATGATTAATCGATTACTAATTTGTTGGCGATTTTATTAATCTATTAGTTGTGATTAATCAATTAACTTCTTGCAGCCCTACTCAAAGCTACTTCATAGCAGGGCTGTCAAACTCGTTTTGACAAAGGGCCACGTTGGCATCGGGGTTGTCCTCAAAGAGCAGGTTAGCTACAATGAACCTTACTGATATTTGACAAACTACAAATAACAGTCTCTGTATTTCATTTTGTATTTTTATTGAAGTGACACTTACTCGATTAATTCCACAATAGTTTGAAAAATTAGTTACTCTTTAATTTTCAGACAAATCATTGCATTAGGTTAAGACACCCAGATTACTCCTGACACTAATGTAAGATTAAAGTAAACCTTACAAGACATTGAGGGCCACATATAATGAGGTGGAGGGCCACATCTGGCCTCCGGGCCTTGTGTTTGACACATGTGATTTACAGACTTAAACTAAAGCAGAAGATCTACTTATGACATCACAGATCAGGAACATTCAGGACAGTTTTTTCTGAGGCTCAGAGAGAAAGAATAGTATCTCAGTTAGTGCTGTCAAGCGATTAAAAAAAATGAAGAGATTAAATAATTATGATCTGTAATTAATTAATCTATTTTTAATGTCACCTAAAAACTGCTGAGGAAAAACACTCAACTTAAGTGTTTTTGTTTTGTTTTTATCCAATTTAATTATTTACGTTATTGTTGCAGATGGAAATATTAATATAATGCAAAAACTGAAGACTTTAGGACGTTTTTGAACATAAACTTCCCTTTCAGCAGTTCAATAACCTTCGCCTGCTTCTTTATTTTTGTCTCGTTGCTACTCATCACCAGTTAAAGATTTCAAAATAGATTAATGCGATTAAAAAAATTATCTCGATTAATATGTCTGTTATTAATTAATCTCAATTAATGCACTAATTTGACACCCCTAATCTCAGTACCTCACACAGAATTACAACTGTGTTTGTGACAAAGAAGCAATTACAGGATTGAAACCTTAAAAAAATTGGTTTTGTATAATATGTGTTCTTTAAATTGTATGCACCAATGTGTTTTGTACTTTTAAGATTCAAGGATATGTTCCAAAAAGCACACAGGAAACAAAGTTTGTGTTCACAAAGTGCTTCACCTCAATATTATTTACAATACAATATCAGCTGCCTGAACATTCTTTTTAGTGCTTATTATTAAAAAAAATGTATATTTAATGTTAGAAATGTTTTTGGCAATTGGGATTTATACAGTATAAGTTTAAACATTTGTATGCATACAGTTTACCATCTGTATTGTTAAAAGTTGAAATTATGCACTTACATGAAGATTGCCATTATGTTCGTCTGAGAGAGTCAGGCGTGTCTGCAGCTGGTCCTTGGAGTTCTTTCTAAATCACAATCTCTTCTTTAGATCACAGATGCTTATGTAATACGGATGATATGCACCGCCTCTCTCCAAATAGGGTTTACTTTCCTGTTGCGATGTTTTCAAGACTTTTGACAATTTAAGCAACATTTAGTTTTGAATGTTCTTTATTTTCATACCTTTACTTTCAACCTTTTGCTCATAGCACATATTCTTAGTTTGTCATTTGAATTGACATTACATTTTATTGTGTATTAGATTATTGTTGTGTATTTGTTGCCTGCTGAACTTATCAAACATACATCCCAAGCCTCATGATACTGCATGTTTGATGTCTTTTTCTCTTCTGCGTTGGCTGCTTTAGTCAAACATGTAACTCTATGGAAAAAGACATTAAAAATCTTGCACCCTTTGGTCATTTCTCATTGCCAGTAACTACTTCATGACTAACACCTCATGACTCTAAAGTTATTATCATAGTTTGGTGGTGAGGTTTTGTTTGGCACAAGATTTGTTGTTTGGGTGTGAGCTTATCAACATTTACTTTTAACCAATGATGCTTTGTGATTTTTTTTTTCTCTACATTTTAATTGTATGTATTCTTATCAATCACCTTCGCCTTAAAATGCATTATTTATCCATCAATTGCTAAAGGTTCTGTTCATGGCTTTGATGAACCTTGATTTCTGTGAGCTGTACGCCATGTTCAAACACTCACAAACAAACCTGGATTGTTTTCTTGTTCTCTAAAATGTTGACTTTACCTTTGTTACCTGGTTTTAGTGAGTCGTCGTCTTGAGCTGGTATGACACGACAAAGAGAAAGCAAAACATGTTTTTTATTTATTTTTTATTAGATATCATATATCTTCACAAAAAGTTCAAACAAATACATTTTTCGGGAATTAGAAATACAGAACATAAAGACATATTACATTTCTTATTAGTTGTTATTATTTGATGTATTTAGAAATCACACATTTGATGACTTTGATTTATCATTAGTTTGCATCTTGTGAGCTGCACCGAGGCAAAGTCACTCTCTGTGCCGTGATTCTTCCTCTAATCATATGAGTTTTCACGATGTTGCTTCCCAGCAGCAGCCTTAAGAATTGTCTGTAACACAAATTAATTGTTATATAGTATATAGTATTAGAGATATGTTATGAAATAAAAAAACAACACAGAAATACTCACATAAACCAGGACTACTGCGGCCACAGCAGCCACCATTGAAGTGCTGATGGTTATGGATCCTAAGGCCCCATCTTTACAGTGAACCCAGTTCTATTAAGAAAACATAAAACATATAATGGGTTGTCCTTGATGATTTGTATTTGTACTTTGGAAAAAATTAAAATAGTTGCACATTTGTTATGAATTTTACACTAACATGAATTTTACACTTACACTAATAACAGTTCAAAAAATAATATATTATTTAGTTATATAAAAAAATAATATTTTCATTAAAAGTGAAAATGATAAACTTACGTAGTGAATAACATTGTCTTCCTCTGAGGGTGAGGCGTGTCTGTTCTTTCTAAATCTCTAAAGTCTCTTCTTAGAATAACCTGATACTTATCCTGAGCATGAGAGGCACCGCCTCTTTCCAAATCAGGTTTTCAGTTTCCTAAAACATTTGTACTTTTAACTACTAAAAAGACATTCATTTTGTTTTGAATTAAAAATGATTATGACACAATGCTCATTTATTTTCTCTCTGATCTTTACGTTCTTTGCTTGAGTGTTTCTTTTAATTGACCTATACATGTTCTGATCTTGTCCAACATTTTAACTTTAATCTTAAACCATTTTCAACAGCTGTTGATGATTGAATTTATGCCTTTACATTCGGTCGACTCTTTTCTCTCTGGCTATAGATGGATTATCAGTCGATGTCACTTTCCCCCCTACTGCGCATGCTTCATGCAGAAAGAGCCGCTCTCCGTCTGGTTGGCTGGGGAAACTTCTTTGATTAAAACGTCAAAACGGGACGAGAGCAGCTGTTTTAATCAGGTCTGATCCGGTCTGACAGACGTCTGTCTCCTGAAGCTTGAGACTGTGTTCTTCTCTCCGTAGGGTGAGTCGTAGGGTCAAATTTCATTTACAAATGTTATTTTAGCAGCATAAATTTTGTTTTCACACTGTGATAAACTCTTGTAGTTCGCTGACAACAGCACTAGCTCGACTTGTTTCTCCAGATTGGTCAATCAGCTGCAGCTCTTTCTGCATACCAGGTACACGCACATCGTCTGTGTTGATAAGCAGTAATCCCTCTATGTTTGTATATTAAAAGTTATGCTGAACGTGAACTTCTGTCACATGACTGTTGACTTTGTTTTTATTTTGTTTTTTTTCCATTTTTGTTAAGATGGAAGAATGACACATTTTACACTGCTAAACACTGCTTTTCTCAGGAGTGTAAAGGCCAATCCATACTTCATCGAACGTCCGAACTTTGTTTGGCATGCTCAGGACTTTCTGCAGCTGAGAGCCGACACATGCTTCAAACGCCCCAAAAATACACACTGTATGTAGCTGTCAACACAGAGATTTATAAAGACAGTTCTGCTTTAAGGCACTAGCTCAATATGCAACAATAGTCAGTAAAGTATACAAACATTACATTAGCATTTTTCAAAGAGAATTTTCTAAAATTGCTCATTTAATCTTGGTTCTGGTTTACTTCCTTAGTTTTGGTTTAGTTCTGCTTGATGTCTTGATACAGGCACATTTCTATTGAGTTTTTTCTGGAGTCATAAATATGTCATGATGCAGCGGCTAAGTCAGGATCTGACTTTATTGTAAACACACAATGTTCACATCGATGTTTTCGTAGAATCTCCTCTTGTTGCTTTCAGAAAAGTCCCATTATTTTGCTGTGACTTGTTTTACCGGCCAAATCAGTCGAGGTGTGACAACAAACAGGTTTTATTCAAATGAATGTCTTTGTGAAGCATGTTGCAGAGACTAGCTCAGTTCTGCTTCACTCATGAGCTGTATTCTGATGGAGCTTCCCTGAGTCTCCACCAAGGCATGAGTTGTTTAATTGACAAGCGCATGTTACTGTTGCATATTGAATGTTTGTCTGTGTGAATCAGATGGTTTATTCAGTCGGTTCTGCTCGCTTCAGTGACTTAATCCTTGACCTACATCTGTTTACGTCTGACCTCTGCACTTAGCCCAGACCACAGAAACAGGGAGAAACCAGCACTTTACACTGAGAATGGAAACAGAAGTGAAAACGTGCTTACAATCTTGTTTATTTCATTCCTTTTATTTATTTTTAACTTTAGATTGGATGACACTAATCCACTTTATTCATGCTTTTATAGTTTATGTATTTAAACTCATCTTCTTTCAGTATGTTCCTCTTTACTTTTACAGTATCTGGTTTGTGTGACTATAAAGGTTTTATTATAGTTTTGGGACTGTGGCTTGTCACAAAACACATGGGTGCGTCTTTGTTACATCTACCAGTGTTTTCCATCTTGTCTAACCACCTTTTTTAGCTTTCAGTTTAATGTTGCATAAGCCAGAGAAGGCATTTACAAGAAGTCTTTTATAATCCAGCCATCAACATATTAAAGCTTGGTTCTTTCTGTGTTTATTGACTATGTGCACCTACGTCACATGATCACGTGAGTGTTCACTGACGGAGGGCAAAACGCAGCATTACAGGAACGCAAAACTGACAAATTCTCACAATTGTTCAGATGTTTTTGTGAAGAAAGCAATGGATGCTTCTAGTGCATGTTCAGTACCGTTGTGTGGAAGTAGGACGTCTTTTAAGATGGTTGCACACTAAAGGAGTTTAGGATCTTTTGCGATTTTTAGACGTGTCAAAAAACACCACAGACATAAGGACATTTACTTTATTGTCTGACAGTGGCATCATGTGTCAGAAGAACAGAGACGACACAGACTTGTGGAGCAGCAGTGAGCGGAGAACAGTGTGTGTGTCACGTGATCGAGCGCATATTGCCTTCTTTCGTATGTGCGGTTATAAAAGTGAAACAACAACAACAATGATAAAACACCAGTGGATTAAAGCAGGTTCATAAAGGTCACAGGAGAGCAGAGGAGCTGTTACACTGACACAACATTGTGGGCGTGAAATAAAAAAGTTAAACAATGTTGGCCATGTTCTATAGTCTAGTAAAGTTGTTTCTCACGACATTTAAGGAGCAGGTGTGTTGGAGAATTTCGCATTTTGACTATGAGCACAAAGTGTTACATTTATTTACAGATGATGAGGCGATGTTCCTTCTATATTTGTATATTAAGGCAGATGCACCAGATTGTAAAGGTCCTCGCATCAGGTGAACCTCACTATGATGCTCCTGACAGTGACGAACAGACAGAAAGAGAGAAACCACAATAAATCTTTTACTAAAATCCTTACTCTGGCCAAACCTCCTTCAAGGTTCAAGGTTCAAGGTTTCTTTTTTTGTCTCCCGAGGGAGAAATTTTTCTTGGACCAAAAGGGCTGCTGCACACACCAAAGACACAGTGTAAATGACCTCAAAGAAATAGCCTTTTGCTATATTATTTTTGTAATCTAGTATAAGTAATTGGTCATGCCTTTATTTTGAAGGCACGTTTGCCACAGGAAACGGAAGTTAACAGCTGTAAGCTAGTTCAAGGCGGCACAAGGTAGCATGCACCTCGTGTGCTCTGAAAGTTTTGTTTAAACCAAAGTTCTACTAAAAGCAAAGTGTGAAATGTTCGTTAATAGCACCCCTTAGCACCTGGTTGATGAGGGAACAAGGTCAGTATTCGTAGTTTACGAAATGTATTGTTTTTTGTATATTTGCGTGTGTTAGCGCACTATATTTTCCTCCAGCAGAGGGCGCCAATTCATTTTGTAAATGCAGCATAAAAGAACGTTTATTTTGATGTTAAATTGAGACAAAGGACAGTTCATGGTTATATCAGTTTATTAAAAGCACATAGTGAAATTTCATAGTTAATAATAAGCACCAAAAGGATTGTCAAAGTAATAAATAATTGTGTTTAAAGCTAAAGGTAATTCATAAGTGTATTGGTTGAAAGGAAAGGTTTTGTGAAGACTGTAAGAACTAATTTTATGTTGTTTGTACTTTTTAGCTCTTACGGTGTGTTCACATGCAAGGTGTTCAATAAAGGTTGTGAACCATCAGTTTGAGAGATCATCTTTTTCAACCGGGGATGCTACAGTAAGAGCTTGCCCTGAAGCACAGCACGAGCTTCACCTACGAGGTCCCAGAGAGAGCTGCTACAGCACGGTCCATTGCCACGGCTCCAACTAAGGTCAACTGGGATCCGATGATCTATACTGCCCCATCCCTAACATGGCAGCATCTAAAGAGAGTACAGAGCAAACGGACGACTGCGAGGTCAGTGAGGAAGACAACACTCACCGCTCTACTCGTCAAAGAAAACCCACAGAAAAGATGCAAATATATCAGGAGGAGGAGGCTCACAGAAAGGAAAAACGTCTTCTTCATCTTTATGAACAATGGAAAAAACAAGTACGTATAGCACGTGGGCAACTTAAAGAAGACATCTCAAACAGTCAAATCAGTCTACTTATGGACAATATAGAGAAAGAAAGAGACAGTGTCATAAAACTGTACACCGAAATCAGAGATCACATTGTCCCTTCTACAGACTTAAGGCGACTCATAGATGCTTGTGAAGCTGTTACAATAGACATGATTAAAGTGGCACATGAAAGACTTTCAGGCATAGATGATTATGATAGTGACAAAGTAAAGGCACGTCTCCGTGAGCTTCTCAATAAAGACTATGCTAATTCTATCTATAGTTCCTCTACCACTATCTCAAATAAACACTCCTCTGTCAGTAAATCACATTCTTCAGTCAAATCAGTAGTAGTGCAAAGAGAGCAGAGGCTGCAGCTGAGTTAGCAGCTAAGGAAGCAGAATATGAAGTTGTAAGAGAAGAGGAAAAACAAAAAGAAAAGATTGATCTTTTGAATCGTGAGCTTGAAAGACTGAAAGTGGAAAAGGAGCTAAAGGCTGCTCGAGCTAGACTAAAGACTTATGATGAAGAAATAAAAAATGAGAACAGTGTTTACTCTGCAGACATAAGCAGGTCAGTTCAACACATTCCCAAAGTGTCAGCTCCCAGTCCAACACCGAACAGTGACATAGTGTCCACTTCACCTCCACAAGTGGACGTCTTTTACTTAGCCCAAGCAGTACAGGACAGTATTGCAATGAACAGACTGCCAATGCCAGAGCCCCCCATTTTCACAGGTGACCCAATACAGTTCATTGAGTGGAAAGCTTCTTTTACTGCTCTCATAGATAGAAAGAACATCTCACCTGCTGACAAACTGCACTACTTAAGAAAATATGTTGGCGGCTCAGCTCGAAAGACACTTGATGGCATATTTTACAGAAATGACAGTGATGCTTATAAAGATGCTTGGGAACGTCTCAACCAAAGGTATGGACAGTCATTTGTTATTCAAAGAGCGTTTAGAGAAAAGCTTGCAAGCTGGCCCAAGATACAGACAAAGGACGCTGCAGGGTTTAGAGCATTTGCTGATTTTATACAGACCTGTCATGAGGCCATGCCCCACAATAAAGGCTTAGCCATTCTCAACGATTGTGAGGAGAACCAAAAACTCATTCAAAAGCTACCAGACTGGGCAGCTGCAAGGTGGAATCGCCAAGCCACTCAGTTCATGAAAGACAGTGGTGAGTTTCCAAGTTTCAAAGACTTTACTCAGTTTATGTCATCTGAGGCAGAGATTGTGTGCAATCCCATTACTTCATTCCATGCACTCCGCTCATCCGACACCACCACAAGTAAAACACAAAAGGACAAAAGACCAGCATGTAATGTTCTGCACACTCAGACAGCAACAGAGACTGATAGTTCAAAACCGAATAAGCCAAATGTAAAACTGCCATGTATGCTCTGTCAAGATGAAGGACACAAGCTTCACACTTGTCCACAGTTTAAAGGCAAAACACTTGATGAAAGACGAAAATACATAAAGGAGAAAAAACTGTGTTATGGCTGCTTGAAACCCGGACACAGTGCGAAAGACTGTCGGCACAGACTTGTGTGTGAAATGTGCAACAAAAAACACCCCACATGTCTGCACGACTTTAACTATGATAAAGACAAACCAGCTGCAAATCCAAATCAGATCAACACAGAGCAGGCTGCAACTACCCTGTCTCTCAACACAGAAACTAACAAACAGAACGTGAGTACTTCAATGATTGTACCAGTTTGGATTTCCTCAGAGCACCATCCAGGTACAGAACAACTTGTATATGCACTTTTAGACACCCAAAGTGACACGGTGTTCATTGATCAAGACGTATCTCATAGTCTCAAGGCTAAATCAACTCCTGTAAGGTTAAAGCTGACAACGATGCTTGGTAAGGATGCTGTTATGCCAAGTGAACGTGTTTCAGGTCTCAAGGTCAGAGGCTACAACTCCACTGAACAGATTGAACTCCCTCCAGCTTACACTAAGGACTGTATCCCAGTGAATCGTGCACACATTCCTACCTGTGAAACGGCAAGGCAATGGAATCATCTCAAGGTAATAATAAACGAGATTCCCCCTCAGTTAGAATGTGAAGTAGGCCTTTTAATTGGCTACAATTGTTCCAAGGCACTGGCTCCAAGGCAGGTAATCTTAGGAGGAGAGAATGAGCCTTATGCAGTTCGCACAGCATTAGGTTGGAGTATTGTAGGCCCCACAGTTTATCACAGCGACACTCTACGCAGCTCCACAGTTTGTCACAGAGTCACAATCAAAGAGCTCCCCCAGTGACTCCTGCTGACGCTCTCAAAATTCTCGAGTCTGACTTCAAAGATGATAACAAGGACGACAGGTCAGTGTCACAAGACGACATTCTCTTTCTAAATACACTTAAGGAAGGCATTTACAAAAATAAGGAAGGACATTATGAAATGCCGCTCCCGTTTAAAGAGAGACCGCACTTACCTGATAACAAACACATGGCAACTGTTAGACTTGAAAATCTCAAAGGTAAACTGACAAAGGATCCAAAGTACAAAGAACAATATGTAAAGTTCATGAGTGAGGTCATAGAAAAGGGTGATGCAGAAGAAGCCAAGGAAGGTGAAAAGTGGTTTATTCCCCACCATGGGATATATCACCCCCAAAAGCCCGACAAACTTAGAGTTGTCTTTGATGCTTCAGCAAAATACAAAGGTAGCAGCCTGAACGACCATTTGCTGTCAGGTCCAGACTTGCTAAACAATCTAAATGGTGTTCTGTTCAGATTTAGAAGACATCAAGTTGCATTATTATGTGACATTGAAAAAATGTTCCACCAGTTTCATGTGTATAAAGGTGACAGAGACTTTTAAGATTTCTGTGGTGGAAAAATGGCAATCTGAACACTGAGCCACAAGAGTTTAGAATGAAAGTGCACCTCTTTGGCGCCACGTCCTCGCCAGGTTGTGCCAATTACGGCTTAAAGCATCTCGCTAAGGAAAACAAGGCTCTGTTTCCCCTTGCTTCAGAGTTCATCATGAAAGATTTCTACGTGGACGACGGTGTAACAAGCACTGCAACCATCAAGGAAGCCATTCAGCTGGCAACTGAGGCTCAGACACTATGCGCTTCCGGTGGCCTCAGACTGCACAAGTTTGTGAGTAACAACCAAACGGTATTAGAAAGTATTCCTCCATCTGAACGTGCCACACCAAAGCAAGATTGTGACCTAGCTTTAATGACTCTAAACTTGAACGAGCGCTAGGCATACACTGGCACATTGACTCAGACACTTTTAGGTTTCGCTTTCGCCCCAATGATCAACCTGCCACAAGGCGTGGCATCTTGTCCACGGTCGCATCCCTCTACGACCCACTGGGATTCGTCTCCCCATTCATACTCACAGGTAAAAGAGTCCTTCAAGAGACATGCAAACAAGGCACGGGTTGGGATGATCCCCTTCCCACTGAACTAAGGCCAGTGTGGGATAGCTGGAAAGGTAACTTGATAAACTTAGAGAAAATCATAATTCCACGCTGTTATGTGCCTAAGGACTTTGGACAGATTGTGAAAACTGAGCTGCATCATTTTTCTGATGCCAGTTCATATGGTTATGGCCAGTGCTCATATTTGAGACATGTAAACAAAGACTGTAATGTACATTGTGTTTTAGTTACAGCAAAGACTAGAGTCGCTCCTCTTAAAGTCACAACAATACCCAGACTCGAGCTGACAGCAGCAGTTGTCTCCATAACTGTAAGTAAAATGCTAAAAGATGAGCTTGGATTGTCACTAGTGGATGAGTATTTCTGGACTGACTCCAAAGTAGTTTTAGGCTACATCAGTAACGATGCACGTCGTTTTCATACTTTTGTATCTAACAGAGTTCAAAAGATAAGGCTTAACAGTTCCCCCAGCAGTGGAGGTATGTTCCTTCAGATCAAAACCCAGCGGACATTGCCTCCAGAGGTTCAAGTGCCAGTGAGCTCATCTCATCAGACTGGTTTAAAGAGCCACAGTTTCTATGGAACAAGGAAATACCTGCTGCTGTGGAAGTTGACAAAGACATTCCCCTCGGTGATCCAGAAGTCAAAAAGGTACAAACACTGAACACACTTAAAGCAGAGCACTCAACTTTATCAGACAAACTGATCAAGTTCTCATCATGGTACAAGGCCACTCAAGCAGTAGCTAGACTCATTCGTTTGGCAAACAAAGACAAGACAACAAACCACAGTACAGTACATGAAAGAGAGAAAGCACAAAATGTCATTCTGAAAGACTTACAAGCTAATGTTTATGCAGAAGAGCTAAAGATGCTCAAAAATGGAAAGGCACTTCCTCGCAAAAGTAAACTGTATCATACTGACGCTTTTCTTGATACTGACGGACTCCTTAAGGTGGGAGGAAGGATGAAAAATGCATCTTTCTCAAATGCTTTGAAACATCCCGTCATAGTCCCAAAGAATCACCATATCACAAAACTGCTAATATCTCATTTCCACAGTGAAGTTAAACATCAGGGAAAAGGACAGACTATCAATGAGATCAGGTCAAATGGATTTTGGATTCCAGGCATTAATAAAGCAGTGGCATCTTTTGTGCATCAGTGTGTAACGTGTCGTAAACTAAGGAGAGACACAGAGGAACAAAAAATGGCTGATCTCCCTTCACAAAGATTAGACCCATCGCCACCTTTCACATACTGTGGAATGGACTGTTTTGGTCCTTTTCTAACAAACAGGCTCGCAAAGTGCATAAGCGCTATGGACTTCTTTTCACATGCCTTTGTTGTAGAGCAGTACACATAGAAATGTTGGACGACATGACCACAGACGCTTTTATCAATGGACTCCGCTGCTTCATAGCAATAAGAGGAGCAGTAAGAGAAATAAGGTGCGATCAAGGAAGCAACTTCATAGGAGCTAAAAATGAACTGCAGGAATGCTTAAAACAAGTTGACTCTGACAGACTTGCAACATTTTTAGCAGAGAAACAGTGTGATTTCATTATGCACACTCCTCATTCAAGTCATACAGGAGGCATATGGGAAAGACAAATAAGGACAATTCGCAATGTGCTTCGCTCATCTGCAGCTCTTTCATCTGGCAGAATGGACGATGCATCTTTAAGGACATTCTTTTATGAGGCAATGGCTATTGTGAACAGTAGGCCTCTCACAGTGGAAAATCTAAGTGATCCAAACAGCCCAGAACCGTTGACTCCAAATCATCTGCTTACGATGAAGTCCAAGGTTACACTGCCACCTCCAGGTAAATTTATCAAAGAGGACTTGTACGCACGCAAAAGGTGGAGACAGGTGCAGTACTTAACAGAACAGTTTTGGTCACGTTGGAAAAGAGAATATCTTGCTAACATTGCAACAAGACAGAAATGGCACACTCCAAGAAGGAACTTGAAAGTTGGAGATATTGTCATGGAGAAAGTGGAAGATTTACCACGCAATGAATGGAGACTAGCAAGAGTTACAGACACAGTAACTGACAAAGATGGACTTGTAAGAAAAGTGAAGATTCGCTATGGAGAAAGAAGATTGAAAAAGGACATTGTTCTGGAAAGCAGTCGATTGTTGATCGCCCAGTACAGAAACTAGTTTTGCTCCTAGAGACTGAGTAATATTCTATGTTGAAGTGTTATTTTTGCATATGGACTATTGTGTTTACAGTTTAAGGGTCATACTTCATTAGGAAATCATTTTCGCTCTACATTTTGGTTGTTAATAAGCTCTAATGATTTGGTGGGAGTGTAAATGACCTCAAAGAAATAGCCTTTTGCTATATTATTTTTGTAATCTAGTATAAGTAATTGGTCATGCCTTTATTTTGAAGGCACGTTTGCCACAGGAAACGGAAGTTAACAGCTGTAAGCTAGTTCAAGGCGGCACAAGGTAGCATGCACCTCGTGTGCTCTGAAAGTTTTGTTTAAACCAAAGTTCTACTAAAGCAAAGTGTGAAATGTTCGTTAATAGCACCCCTTAGCACCTGGTTGATGAGGGAACAAGGTCAGTATTCGTAGTTTACGAAATGTATTGTTTTTTGTATATTTGCGTGTGTTAGCGCACTATATTTTCCTCCAGCAGAGGGCGCCAATTCATTTTGTAAATGCAGCATAAAAGAACGTTTATTTTGATGTTAAATTGAGACAAAGGACAGTTCATGGTTATATCAGTTTATTAAAAGCACATAGTGAAATTTCATAGTTAATAATAAGCACCAAAAGGATTGTCAAAGTAATAAATAATTGTGTTTAAAGCTAAAGGTAATTCATAAGTGTATTGGTTGAAAGGAAAGGTTTTGTGAAGACTGTAAGAACTAATTTTATGTTGTTTGTACTTTTTAGCTCTTACGGTGTGTTCACATGCAAGGTGTTCAATAAAGGTTGTGAACCATCAGTTTGAGAGATCATCTTTTTCAACCGGGGATGCTACACACAGTACCACAAAAAACACACAAAAAAACAAAAAAAACAAAACAAAAACAAGATGCAATACATCCCTCCTTACATTCTTACATAATTTTTGATTTAACAGTTTTACTGAAACCGGTACAAATGAATGCTTGTATCTGTTATTTCGACACAGTGGTACCCTGTACCTCCTCCCTGAGCTCAATAGCTCATATTCAGGGTACAACACATGTGTGGGGTCTAAGAGGATGTTCCTGGTCTGTCTCCTCATGGACTGTTCATAAAGTTCCTGGGGGCTCAGAGGGACAGCACTGAGGGACAGCACTGCCCATAATTTTTCCCAGCCGTTCTATGAACTCTTAGAGGGAAACATCGAGCTTAAACTCAGGCCAAATCTCCTGTAGTGTGCAGGCTTTAAAGGGACTATACTTGATTTTTTTTTTTTAATAATAAAACAACTTAAAATTTATTTTCTCCCTGCACAGATCTCTTGGTATCTAGTGTATTAGTCCTGTCCTGCATCCGTATAATAATGTACAGTTTGCTCCCTTTTAGCTAGACTCTTTTACACAGTTTGTGCCTTTTTTTGTCATCAGCTGTCGGCAATAGTGCTGGTGTAATAAATAGTGTTTCAGACGCTCCATAAAAGAGATAAACAAGAATGTTTTAGCTGCGCAATCTTGTAGGCTAATCTCAAATAGATACACAAACACTTAAAACAAACCTAGCGACTGAATTCTACAGGTCCTAAGCTTTCAAACACGGTATAGCATGTGAGGAAAGAGCTGACCGGAAGAGCATTTCCAAGTTTTGTGTGGAACGGTAGAAAAAGTGGGCGGGAGAAATAAGATGGACAAGACCTTTGACTGAGTGAGTGTTAGATCTGTTTCTAAAGACGTAGATCTTATCTCTTACTTCCCGTTTGATTTTCAGGTTTACTTGTGCTTTGGTCCAGGATTATGTCATAATTCCTGCGTGTCGTGCGGTACATTGTGTGTAATCTGAACACATTAATAATCTAAAGGTTTAACAGTTCAATCCTTTATGTTCGTGTCATAGAGAATACAGATCAATCCGTTGTTCTCACTGCACGATCCCATTTCAAACCCTGACCGCTGCATTGTGACATTTCTCCTGCCGACCTCACTGTTCTTTTGACCCACATAACGTCCGACAATCCAGGATCTTAAAGCTTCCTGCAGAGAACCGCGCTGGCCGTCTTCACCTTTACGACAGAATCCAGCTGATACGACCCTCGCTCTGCTTCAGCTGCGTTCGTCTGACCTTTGGCGAGTCCATAGGTGCCTCGTGGTAAAGCAGGTCTCGTCTTCTTGTTCTCTTCTCCACACATCTTGACCCACTTTTGTATCTCCAGAGAAGCAGAGGGTATGTTTCTGCATAAATAACACATGAAGGAGCTGGTAATGTTGCATCACTCACTGGGAACTCGGGCCATTCAGAAAGTGCAAGCTAAAGACACTGAAGAGGATGTTAAATAGTGAAGCATTATTTATAGTTTTGTGCTTCGTTTCTTACTTCTCAATTCTGCTTTTAAGAAGTAGAATGAGTTTCACGAGAGTCTCTTGTTTAGGTTGCCAGATTCCAAGCCAAAATCAAGTTCTCTTACCTAAGCCCAGCACAATGTTCTTTTTCTACACAGAATCAGAATGTTTCAAGATTTTTTGACAAATAAAACTGTACATTGTCCACATTAAAATCAGGTCTATCACAGGTTATTAATATAAGATGGAGAAACTAACGTATGATGCACCAATCCAGCTTTTTCTGTTCCAATTCCGATACTTTGGCTTTAAGTATCTGCCGATACTCGATATCAACCGATACTAGTGTAAGGACTGAAATACATTATTGCTCCGAGTGCAGACAGCTCCTTTGATGATGCATTCTCTGGTTTATCTGTACCCGGCCCAATGTATGTGGCAAAATGTATTTTATCATGTGTCTGTATGTGTGCGGGGATGAGGGGTGGGGGGTATGTGCTATGGGTGTTGTCTGGCATGGGGGGGGGGGTTACATTGTTTGTATAAAAGCGCTTTATAAATAAAGTTTGATTTGATTTAATTATTTTTCTCAACAAAACGCAAGACATTTGGTCATATAGTGTTATGTAACTATCATTCATAGTGCAAGTCACAACATCATAACTTCATTTCTGGATATTTTGACCCTAAAACACAACAAATGAACTTTATGTTCACAGCAAACGAAACGCAATTTCTGCGCTAATAATAGCCTGATGACAAACTGAACGAGAATGTCATTTTAACAAATCTTCATTCATGGGCGGCACGAAGACAGCAAGAAGGTCGTGGTGGGTTCGATTCCCGCTTAGGCCCGGACCTATCTGTGTGGAGTTTGCATGTTCCTCTCCGTGTCTGGGTGGTTTCCTCCGGGCACTCCGGTTTCCCCACCAACCAATAACATGCATGTTAGGGACACTTGGTGGTAGTCGGAGGTTGAGGCGCCAGGTGTTTAGGCGGATTGCCTCTGCTGAACTGCCCTCCTCTCACTGAGTGGAGAGAGGGGTTTAACCATCTCACTGTGAAGCGCTTTGTGACTCTGTGTCTGTGAAATGCGCAATACAAATAAAGATTACTTACTTATTTCATTGGATGCCACAATGGTGTAACTTCTAGAGTGATAGTCTTTCACCCAGGAGACCATTTGTTTGTGTTCGATGTAAAATGTAATATAATGGATGTGGACATACTATAACACGTTATTTCAGGTTTTATTCCGTGTGTAGAGAATGGTGCTTCCGGCCGTCTGCTTAGGGAGGTGACTGGGGACGTCTCTGCAGCGCTGAACAGTGCGATGTCAGACAGTTTCCACCAAGTGATGTGAAAGTGACCCAAACTCTAAGTCTGGATGATTTATGGACTAAAAAAGAGCATAAGATCTCGAAGCTTTACCACATCCTTCTCGTTATTTCAGGTTTTATTCCGTGTGTAGAGAATGGTGCTTCCGGCCGTCTGCTTAGGGAGGTGACTGGGGACGTCTCTGCAGCGCTGAACAGTGCGATGTCAGACAGTTTCCACCAAGTGATGTGAAAGTGACCCAAACTCTAAGTCTGGATGATTTATGGACTAAAAAAGAGCATAAGATCTCGAAGCTTTACCACATCCTTCTCGTTATTTCAGGTTTTATTCCGTGTGTAGAGAATGGTGCTTCCGGCCGTCTGCTTAGGGAGGTGACTGGGGACGTCTCTGCAGCGCTGAACAGTGCGATGTCAGACAGTTTCCACCAAGTGATGTGAAAGTGACCCAAACTCTAAGTCTGGATGATTTATGGACTAAAAAAGAGCATAAGATCTCGAAGCTTTACCACATCCTTCTCATTCCACATTAGAGCGTTTTCTTATGAATATTTAACGTGAATAATCTGGTCTGTTAGAGTTAAGTCTGCGTGCGCTGGAGTGGTTTCTGCAGGTTTAATCCCTCTCCATCGTCTCACTGGGTTAATATGGCCCCAGAGGATTTGGATATTCTCCGTTATGAAAAGTGAAACGAGGAGGAAAAACCAATCAAGTGTGCGAGCCGACATGAAACGTATCTAACGCAGCATAAGTCTGCGGGAAAATGAGGAGAATATTGTGTTATTGCAATTGAGATACATTCAGTTAATCCTGTTTGTGGCTGTGAGTGTGAGTGTGGGAGTGTTAAGACTCATTTCACGCATTTTAGTGGCTGTTGAATGGAAAAATAGAGGTTAGAGAGATTAATCTAACATGCAATTTGCTTATTGAGATGCTGCAAACAGAATAACCACTCAGAAAGAACACATATCAGTCTAACACGCAACCTAAGTATAGAATTGTTGTTAAATTTGTCCCATATTTGTTCCAATTATTGACCAATTACTCTAGGGCTGAGCAATATGTCGTATATTTTCTATTTAGTCAAATTATAAGCTTGCTGCGTTCAGACTGGACAGCGTTTAAGCATTTAAATTTGCACGTTTAAGCGAATTTTGACGCAGAATATTTTTAGAAGCTGTCGTCCCAACAGGCTCCCAAAACGCCCCAATGTGCGTCGGGGGACAAGGACACTTTTTACGCCCCGACGTGCTTCTTTGCATTCCCGCTTTTTTGCAAAAGACTTTGTTTTGCTCGTCGACAGATCACGTTGAGAGAGAGAAGAAGAGAGAGATAGAACCTAGCTTATCCAATCGCATAACTTTCTTCTCCTCCAGGCAATGTCCTTTTGTCCAAGCCTTTGATAAAAGCTCCCCAACAAGCGATCCTTTATTTAAAAAAATATTAAAAGACTTCAGCAAACAATCCTCCTTTCCTCTTGATTTGAGAGGAGAACAACATGTCACGTGCCACAGGAGTGTAGTCTCTGATTGGCTGATGCCGGCTTCCAACGCGTCTGCAGATAAATTTTCCCAACTCCTGCGTTCACCATAGCTTCATGCGAAGTTGCAGCCACTACAAGTTTGATCTTCCACTTGGCTAGTCATTGCATCTTCAGAGGCATGAAGGTGCATCAACAGACGCCAATACACGACACAAATTTGCTTGAACACTTCAGACGTGGGTTTACATTGACTGAACATTGAAAATGGACGCAAATACACTGTCCAGTCTAAACCTACCATTATGCATAGACTTTTGTGTTATATTTAGTTTTACCCAGCAAAAGGCCTCACTTCTATATATTTGCATTTCTACTTTGTAAGCAGCTCTCTACTGCCCTCTACAGCAGCCGCTTGAAGTACAGAAACTTTAAACACTGTAAGCGTCTGTTCTGCTCCAGACTGTGTGTCTCATTTACATGCAAACTTCACGTGTTCACCAAGCTCTACACTAAAGAAACATTTTCATACCCATTAGGTCACGCCTGAGCAAACTGTGGCTTGGGGCCCAGATGCGGCCCTCCGCCTGGTTTAATCAGGCCCTTGACCTTGAGAATAAGCTTTGCTCTTTATATATCTTTTTTTGATGGACTTGGCTGCGCAGCTTGTGTTTACACTTGTGTTCTTAATACATTTCACAATATTTCACAAAAATGATGAGTTAAATAGTGTTATATGTGTTACACCAGTGACACTCGTCTGTCACTCACCTCTGACTCCAACAGGAGATGTTCCTGTTTTAGAAAGTGGCTCTTAAAAGGCCATTCATACTTCAGCCGATGTCCTCAAGTTTTCTCTGTTCGGCAGTTTGTGCAGGTTGTTCTTGTCACATCAGCTGAGCAGAACTTTGTTCGGCAGCTCGGCTCTGATTGGCTAGTTCTTCCAAAGTGGGCGGGATTTCTCGTAGAATCCACTGCTGAATCTTTTGAATGTTCTGTGCTGCCCGCGTAGTAGCAGCCGAACATGCCGCTCGTCTCCCCCGGTCAGCGCAAAGTAACAGCCGTCAACTGATAACATTCCACCGTTTGGCTGTTTATTTGTCCCGGATTTTAGGGAGAGCCTGTTGTTAATAGAAACATTGAATAATCAACAAAATAACAAGCTACTGACGAGGTCAAAACTCCTCCGCAGCACGGGCAGGACTCAGGGTCCTGCTTCATGCAGCAGGTTAAACACAGCGGAGGATGGACAGATTGACCCGACAGAGCGAGGGTTTCATCTGTTCTATACTGTGTGTGCATGCGCTCAGCAAAGCCTCTATAAACTGCATTTCAACATGATTCACTTTAGCTGCCAAACATCTACAGACCTGTGGATGTTGTGACATGAACACAATCTACTGTATCTGTACAATTCACAAAAGGATTAAATTATATTACTGTCATAATGTAATCCCTGTGCTAAAAGTAATTTATGAAACACTGGATCGACAGTCTGAAGCCGACATCTGTGTCTCTGTTTGACCTTTTTGTCACCTGAAGTTTAAGCTGATCTATTAGAAAATCTACTTCACTCTTTTCTCCTTACCACCATCACATCCTTCTTCAACTGTTTTCTTTTGTGTGCAGAGCTTAGCGTTTATGTTCAAATGTGGCGTTCTTTAATCCTCTTCTGTGTTTTTGTGCCGTGGGGGGTCGCGGGGGGTCGCCTGCTGTCCGTGAGCTGCAGGATTAGCCGTGGTCCGTGCTGCAGTGGTTAAATGTGACTTTTTGGAGGTGAGCCAGAGTGCCAGCGCTTTGCCCCACTGACACGAGCTTAACCTATAGCAGGCTTATATAACAGCAGCTCCATGTGGACAGTGTTAGACATCAGTTTGGAAGTTTATTTTACTTTGGGGAAAACTGCAAATGTGTTGTGACGTAGAGCTGGGATGATAAAAAGTCACAGTATCAATATGGTGAAGGGTTTAGATTTTGCCAAAGAAGAAGCTAAACAGAAGCCTCAAACGTCAGAGATAAAAACTGCGGTGGTGTAAATAGGCCGGATCATGTCGTCCTGGCTGATCCTGAGCTGAGTTTAATGCGTTTCATTTACCCTCAAATCCACTTGGCCCAAACACAGCAGCTTTAGACTCACTGAGCAGAGAGAAGTGAGCCAGGGCAGAGCTGAGGCCAAAAGAGTCAGATAAATGTGAACTGGACTGAGAGAGAGAGAGAGGGAGAGAGAGAAAGAGGGGGAAGGAGAGAGAGGGGGAGGGAGTGGGGGTGCAGGAGAGAGAGGTAGAGAGAGAAGAGAAGGAGAGAAGAGGAGGAGAGAGAGGGAGAGGGGAGAGGTTAGAAAGAGGCAGACAAAGAGAGAGAGAAGGAGGAAGATGGAGAGAGAGAGATGGAGTGAGGGAGTTAGAGAGAGGGGGGTAGAAAGAGAGGAAGGGAGAGGGAGGGAGGTTAGAAAGAAGGAGAACAAGAGAGAGGGAGAAGAAAAAAACAGAGAGGGAGTAAGGGAGAGGGAGGTAGAGAGAGAAGCAGAGGGAGGGAGGTTAGAAAGAAGGAGACAGAGAGAGAGAAACTGCAAGGGGCAAGAGACAGAGACACGAAGAGAAAGAGACGACAATATGAAGTGGAATAGCTTCTAATAACATAAATTTAGAATAATTTTTTATTGTAATTTTTAATGTAATATAGCTGCTAAACAGCTGGGGAAATGGTTTATTT
>CM076411.1:22899154-22915873 GCA_038363315.1 Mugilogobius chulae | reverse complement strand
GACATGTTACCATATATTGTCTTAAGAATTTTAATTTAGCTAGCACTGGTTCTTTTGTTCTGGTGAAAAAAGAAGTCACATGACTGATCTTACCTTTAACAATTTATCACATGATTAGGTCACTATAAAGCCCATTTGCACTTTGTGTTTTCACTTTCTTTTTTCACTGAGGCAATTTACTTTTGTACTGAAGTAAAGATATTTCAGCAGAGCTTTACATGTCTGAGAACAATAATTAAACCACTTTAGTAAGTTAGCTTCCCTGTGTAGATAATTAAGATTTGCTGTTTTTTTATTTATTGTGAAATACTTAATGTGTTATTTTGTCTGAAACAGAAGCACGAGTTTCAGGTGGAGATGACGTGCGAAGCTGCTCTGGAGCTGTGACTAGAATCTTGAAAAAAACCTCGGCGAAGGTAACAAAACATTTATATCAATGTTTTTATTGAATAACGAAAATGTATAATATATGTTGAGATGCAGGACTATAATAAGCGTTGGAGTTAGACCCAAAATTAGTTAGCCACATTAAAAGATTATATGAGGTTTTAAACTTCCCTTATGACTTTTACTGCTCAGTCAGACTCTGGTCACGAGTGTAATGAAGATGTTTCCATATTTATGTCAGAAAGAAATCTAGGATTCTCCTAAAAAGTGTGATTTGGCTTAAATACGTTAACATACTGTGAGAAGGGGCCCTGCAGAGAGTCGACTCCTTGCAAGAAATCCTATGTTTGTCTGTTTCTTCCCCAAACTGTAACAGTTGATTAACACCAGAGTGAGACCAACAGTTGCCCACATTGATATGTATGAAGCTGCATCACTTGGGTGTAAAGCAGGGGTGGACAATTAGGTTTCCTCAACGGCCCTATTCGAATCCAGACAAGTGACAAAAGGCCGGACCGCATTGATATAAGAATTTGTTATTAATGCATGCATATTATGTATAAAAATTAGGATACTTACCTCTTACTGTGTCCTTTCATTGTGTATATTAAAGCATAAGTGCAAACACGTGCTCCATAGCCAGGTCAAGTTTGCTAAAATGCCTTGAAATCTGGATTTTAATCTTTTTATTTTTTCTGGTTAAGATGGTTTTAGTTGATGGCTTAGATATTAAACTTATTTCGAGGGGATTCTGTCTTGTTAAATAGATTTGCAAATTTGATTCAAGCTAAAATATCTTGTAAACAGTCAAAATTGTCTTGAAACAAGTAAAATATGATGTCAAATATTAGGATTTTTATTCAAATTTGACTAGGGGTGCACGGTAGCCAAGTGGTTAGAGCTCTGGCTTCCAATAAGAAGGTCGTGGGTTCGACTCCCGAGTCGGACCATATCAACATCTCACAATCTCTCTCTGGGTGGAGTTGCATGTTCTCCCCGTGTCACCGTGGGTTTTCTCCGGTTTCCTCCCACCTCCAAAAACATGCATGTTTAGGTTAATTGGGCATCACTGTAAATTTCCCTTAGTGAGTGAATGAGAGAGTGAATGTTTGTCTGTCTAACTCTGCGACGAGTGGCCACTGTCCAGGGTGTTTCCCCGCCTAAGGCCCAAAGTCACTGGGATAGGCTCCAGTCACCCGCGACCCCTAACGGGATTAAGCTGTAGAAAATGAATGAATGAATGACTAAAATAACTAAAATTAAGATGAATATTCTGAATTCTAGACGTTTTAACCTAGACTAGATAATAACGCCTTGCAGTGTAAAAAATAATGCTTATTTTCAAAAACATGCTGGGGCCTGATTAAAACAGGTGGAGCGCCGCAGTTGCCCAGGTCTGGTGTAAAGGTTATAGCGCAGAAGCAGTTGCCAAGTTGCTTCATTAAAGCGTCTTTAAGTTTTTGCTGTTTGATCCATAAATATATGTTTTATTCACCATATTTTATGTTTGAGTTTCTTTATTATTGGTAATTACTAATAGAAAATACGTCAAAATTGTTAACACTCCTTCTTTTGATGAAATTGATTATTTTAATTAGGCCTAGTTTTTATTGAAGGTCTGAAGTCGGTTGTTTTGGGCTTTTTCTCAAAAGCTTGGTCGCTTGTTGCTCTACAAAAAACACTACAGGAGACAGAGACAGACAAACTTGGATACCTGCAGGCTGGTCAGGTCTGTTCTGTCTGTGTCCTTTAACGAAGAATTAACTGCTTTTTATTTAATATTTGTCAAGCTCAGACATCATCAAGTTGTCTACATTTATCCTTTTCCAAAAACAGAGAAGAAGAAAAACGTTTCCACAACTCTCTCCTGTTTGTTTGGTCAATAAAACTTTTGAATGCCACGTCTCTCTTTCTCGTCTTGTATTAACAGTTTAACTCTTTTATTTGTAGATGCCAAGTTTGAAATCGATTTGCCCAAAAAACTGGTTTGGATCGAGTCGACAGAAAAGCCAGAGGTTTGACAGAAACGCTAAAGAAATGTGGGAAGGATGTGAAGTACAACGGAACCAAGTGAAGGAGCTGCCGACTTTAAACAGGTGAGAGGAAAAACACAACACAAACTCAAAGCTGCAGCGATTAGTCTGAATAATTTAATAATCAATGGCTATTTAATTAAAATATATATTCAAATTACACATTTAAAAAGCATTCAGTCAGACTTAAAAAATACAGTTTACTATGCTTAAATAAATGTATGTTTTTGACATTTCCTATGCCAGAGGAAATGGGTGCCGTGACGTGATCCAGGGTGCCGCGGGAAATTGTTGAGTCTGATAGAATTTTCAAATAAAGACTTTCGAATAGACCACCGGTTGCGAACACCCAGAGCGCGCTCTTTGTCTCACTCAGAAACATTTGTGTTCTGACAGCGTTTGTTTTTTCCTCTCTCCCATCCTCACTTCAGAGAGGCTGTGTGTGTCTGTGTCATATCAGAGCCTTTTAGCAGCAGATTGTGTCTTAAAGAAGCGTTTCAAACATCCAGTGATATTCGACGAAACTGGAACTTCGTATTGATGCTTCATTTGTGCAAATCTCCCTTATATTCGCGGAGAAAAGGTCTGAAACAAATAGTGAAATAAAATATACAGGATTAGAAACTGGATGCGGCGCGTAACGGCGCAACGCAGAAATCCTCAAAGTGATCTTTGGAGCTTTTGCATTTGCAAAACAGAAGTCCTGAGCTGACAAAAGTTTGTGGAACAGGAGTGTTTTCTCTGCTCTGATCACACAGTACAGTCTCGTCACACTGAAGCTTCTGAACGCTGGTTTACAGGGCGGACCTAGACTGGGGCCCATGACAGCTTCTGATTTAAAATGATTTTAAAACATGTTTTATACCTTTTCAGTAATAATAAAATTACACCATGCATTAGGAAAAAAGAATTTAAAATATTTTAGAATACAGAATATCACATTGAATTTAATAACATTTTCCTGTGGTGTTTGGTGGAGGTTTTATTGTGAATAAGGCGGCATGGTGGCTGAGCGGTTAGCGCTCTTGCCTCACAGCAAGAAGGTCGCGGGTTCGTTTCCCGCACGGGCCGGGCCTTTCTGTGTGGAGTTGCATGTTCCTCCCCGTGTCTGGGTGGGTTTTCTCCGGGCACTCCGGTTTCCCCCACCAACCAATAACATGCATGTTAGGGTAATATCCTCCAGCTACGGTAGTCCTGACCAAGCCTAGCAACAACATCTGGAGATGGGTCCCGAGCGCTGCACTGCGGCGATCACTGCTCCTGAGGAGATGCCCCAGAGGCATTGAAGGATGGGTCAAATGCAGAGGACAAATTTCCCTACGGGGACAATAAAGTGTACCTTAACCTTAAGCTGTGCACATTTTAAAAAGATAAAAAACACCCTATTAAAGTAAAATATGTAAAATTGTCAGGGGTGCCTCGGCTTAGGGCAAGTACGCTTAGGGATGCCCCAGTGCTGAAAAGTTTGAGAACCTCTGGTCTAAATAGAAAAGTTTTGAGTGTAAGAGCTTCAAAAGTCTTAATTTTGACTCCATCCCTGCAGAAACCTTATTTATTATACAATGACGTTCTGGCTGGTAAATGCTGCTGCAATGCTATAAACCTGAATGATGAACTGAACAGGAAAATGTCCATTTTTAGACATTTGGGAATTTGGGGAATGTTTGCTCACATTTCAAAACAGAAGAAACACCAACAGAAGATCTGCAGAGTCATGGTTATGAAGCAATTTCACTAGAAAACATAAACATTGGTGAATAATGAATCAACCTAAGTGCCTACAACATGTTAAACTACTCATTTCACTAAAATTAAGTTAAGGTTATTTTAACATTTAGCACGTTTCAACCTACTCTAGACATTTTTAGGATTATAACTTTTTTTACACTTTTTTTACTCAAGATAACAAATTTCAGCTCTTCTTTTACTTTTACCAGAGTCATTTTTAGACAAGTACCTACTTTTACTTTGCCTTTAAGCTACATTTTACATCTGTGTTTCTGTCTTTATTTTCAGACTCTGATTCTTCTCTGAAACGTGTAACTCTGACCTGATCCTCGCTGAACGCACAAGCGCCTCCTGCTGGACTTAGACCTGCTGCATCTCAGTTTACGAAGGTTTAACGAAGGCACTTTCACTTTGTTTACAGTTAAACTCCAGCCTCACAAGTATTAAAGGACACATTATTACGCAAAATGTACTTTTCTGTAGATTTCACAGATACAGTCGGCATCAGAGGCCACGCCCACTAACGGACCTCTGTGGGGGAAACATAACATGAACAGTGCATAAGAACAAAAGTTTTATGACTAACTACAACTGCAAATGTGGACTTAAGGAAATATATTGTGTCATACGAAGACATGGTGATGAATAAAACAATCCAACTGCCTGTTTTAGCATCTTTCTGTTGACTTTTCTGACTTGACTTGAATCAGTTGTGCTAAAAATACACTTAGTTTGCCAGAAAACGTCTTAAAAGAGGTAAAAAGTTTAGCTTCTTATGTCTTAACAAGAGACTTTCCCCCACAGCAGGCCAAGTCCCCAAATATGATTCATTGCTAACAGTATATATGTTTTATTTAAAGTGAAGCTACACACTGTTAAATTGTGTATTTGGTGTTTAAATATAGACCTGCTGATTATTCTGAGTCATTTTTTAGTACAAATGAGCAAGTTTCAGGTCTAACTACAGCGTTGATTTGTCTGCTCGATGCTGTGCTGGTCACAACACCTGCTGTCAAACCAATCACACTGCTGTTCTCCACCCTCAGCCCCTCCTTTCACCTTTCGTAATGCTTGTAAAGCAGAAAGTTTAGATGGAAATGTGTTTGTCCCAGTTTGTCCCAAAAAATTCGTCATGAGGTATTTTTTTAGATGTTTTTGTTGTTGTTTTCTGACACGAAGACTGCAGAGATGAGACATAAGACGCTTTACAAAAAATTACTAAACTCTGCATAAATATTTTCTTTAGATATCTTTAGCGCATCTGCAAAAATTATTGTTCTATTGACATTCAACAATTGCAATTGTTAAAGAAAATTTCTTACCTGAAGCAAAAAGTTCTACACATCTCGTAGTTTCTGGTAAATCTACACTGTTTTTAGTCCAAACTTGTCGTGTAATTTCTATTTCTCCTGCATAAAAGCCAGTCCTTCATTCCTCCAGGAATGTTTTTCTGATGCCAGCGCAGATCTGACAATCGTCAAACCAGGAAACTGTGACTTTTGGCTAAGTTTATTAATCTGGATAAACATCAGTGTTTGTCTTCAAAGCAGTATCTGTCCCTCACTGCGTCCTCATTTTGAGAGCGCAAGTCTGGTCAGGATGCAGGTCTCTAAATCAGTTGGCTTTTTGTAAAAGTGTAGCTCCATTTTCTATCCGTCAAAATGATAGAGGGCCTTGAAAACTTTCCTTCGAAACAAAATACAATCCGTAAATGACAGATAATTATTGGTTAATGCAACCTCTGTTCCAACACAAGCGTCAGGGTTAGGGTTCAAGTGTCGTTGAGGCGCAATGTTGCGAAAAAAACAGTCACACAAAACATGATCTAGACCAGTGATTCCCAAAGTGGGGGTCGAGACGCAAAATCTGGGGGTCGCGAGATGATTTCAGAATGTATTTTACAATTATAACATAGCATTTAATCATTTTTTTGGAGAATTGGGGTCATATAAAGCAATACACTATCAAAATAAACAGTTAAACCTAATTTAAATGGTTTTGTACCTTTTAAATGGTTGCAAACGTGTATATCCATTGCGGTGGGGGTCGCGAGTTGGTTGCATGGTTGTTTTGGGGGTCCCCGGCTGAAAAGTTTGGGAACCCCTGATCTAGACTGCCAACGATTGCCAAAAAATCTGTTGTTCAACAGTAAAAACATCCTAAATCTCCAACTGTCATTAGTAATCAAGGCTTGCTGAATTCTGCACTGTTGCCGTGACAACAAAAAAGCTATTTTATTTAATTTTTGCAAAGTTAGCCCAAAAAAACACATTTTATCTGGTGTTCTTATCAGACTTTTGTCTTTTCAAATAAACAACACATGTAGCAGCACACGTGGCAGTTATGGGAGTTAGATCTGCTGGAAGGACATAAGAGAAATAATCAAATCAATCATGCCTGATGCGCTAATGCTGCAGAAATGCTTCAAACGAGGCTGAATGCAGAAGTCTGAGAGATCCAGCTGTGACTTTACAGATCTGGGACAATCAGAGCAGTGTTTTCTGAGGCTCAGAGAGGAAAGACTAGGATCTCACAGACAAAACTCCAGCTGTGTTGTGCTGAATAATGAAATGAAATGTTAGAACAGAAGGTTCAAAACTCCAAAAGTCAGTTTGTGCATAATGTGTCCTTTAAGTCAAACTCATGTCAGTTTAAAGTGATAAAGACCAATAATAAAACTACACATAAACTTAAAATATGTCATCTTTAAGTTATTTTTTACAATTTTACAACAAACTACTCGACCGGTTTTCTTCTTTTCCTTTGTGTGTGTTTAATATGAACACAAAACTATAATAAGACTCATTGTTTGTCATTTGTCTGTCTCTTAAACTTTTACATTAAAATAGTTACATCCAGTATTAATTTTGATTTATTGCAGTTTCTTGCTTAAGCAGTTTAAAGTCTTTCAACTTCAACTTAATCTGACAATAGAAATGCTTAACACTAAATGAGTGTGGTGAAAGTATAATTTGTTAATGTGAATCTTTGGCTTATCGTGAAAATTACTGCTTCTTGGATCGTCAGCTGCCAATAATAGTCACTACAGATGTTTTACAACCAAAATAAATATTGTTTTATGCAGTTTTTGTTGTTGTAATACAAAAGTGAATGGATCTAGTCACTAATAGAAATCGTTTCATGGTAAACTACAATATTTTGAGTTGAAAAAACTGACTCTTTCCCACCATCTGGGCTAATGACATCATCAAATCCTAGGATATATGAACACATCCTATTATAATTACTGTATATTATCAAATAGTCTAGTAATGTCAATCATTTTATCTGTCGTCTGGGAGTCATTTTGTATTCGTAAAATGAATAAATGATTATTATTCATTTGCTTTTGTCATTGTTTAAACAGTAATCTAAGGCAGTTCCAAATTACTTGAATTTTTTTCTCCGTTTTATATCGTTCAGTGTTGTCCTCCATTTTGTTTTTCAATCAATTAGACAATCAAATTTTACTTATAAAGTACTCATACAGTGCATTTAATACCACCCCATTAACCGCCACTTGCCTTGCATACAGCACAAACACTAAAATACATTTTGTGATGTTCACATACATTGGGTGGGTACAGATGGACTGGAGAAAGCACCATCAGAAGAGAACTCCGGCCCAGAGAAGAGACGAAGTCAGAACCAAACCTCCAGGGCCACGAGCCACAGCCGTCCACAGCTCCTGGTGCTTAAGGGATAAAAGAATTAAAATAAGCATAAAAGCTTGAAGGAGACCTATTGTTTTTTCTGTATATTTTGGAAGAAACTGTGTCATATGCAGATCAATATTGTATTTTATTCATTGTAAAACACAAAAGGGATCTAAAAGTGTTTAGAAATAAAAGCAGGTCCCTTGACTTCCTGTTCAAAACGGTAGAACTGATAAGCCCCGCCTCTTCACTGTAAAATGTAACTTTATTAGGCCACAGATTTTTAAACTACCATTTATTGTTGTTGGAAAGTGGCTACTTGACAGTTTTGAACCCTATTGACCCTATTTTGTCCCGCCCACTTAGCTTGGAAATGCACTTCCTGTTTAGCTCTGTTAAGGTAGCTAACGTGTTTGTTTGTCTGTCTTGTGAGGCAATTTTAATTAAATATAATGACAGTTAAAATAAACATATCGACTGAAATCTACAGGCTGAATGCAGCTAAACAGGAAGTGCATGTCCTAGAAAAGTAGGCGGGACAAAATAGGGTCAATACGGTTTAATCAGAATCTGAATTTTAGAGTAATCGTGAGTAAATACAGTTAAGTGGGTGGGGATAGGTGGTGGGTGAAGACAGAGATTTTGAGCACTCATGCATCTGCTCCAGGACGATGCAAAGATTACTAGAACATGCATGAATCAATCCAAATACAACTTTGGAATAAGAGAACACTGTTGTAACGAAGTTAAAAACTCAGAAAAGTAGGTTTTATATATTAGGTCTTCTTTAAGAACTACACTGGGGCAGAAAACAGAAAATAGTAAAGAGCCTAAAATAGTGCAACTCAAACAATAAATACTAATTAAAAACAACAAATACTGTTAAAAACCGGAACGTTTAACATGTTGCCCATGAAAAAACAACAAAACAAACAACATACAGTAGACCTTTATTACACATAGTCTAGAGAAAACTATCACAACATTTATACAGTAAATCAGCTGATGTGACACAACTTACCAGGCCAGTGAAGCTTCTACTTTTGACCACAAGATGGAGCTAAAGGACCAATCAGGAGCAGTGAGTCTGGAGTTGCCAGGTTTGATGTTTGATGTGAAGAATTCAGCCTGAAAATAGATAAAAACTGTTAATGCAAATATAATGGGAGAGGTGGGACTATTTAAGAAAGTCTCAAGTCTTTTGTCTTCAGGTCTTGTCCCAGGTCAGGTTTTTAGCCATGTTGCGATGGTGTTCTCTCATCATTAGTTTATTAACTTGTATTAGAATTGATTCATGCATGTTTGAGCAATCTTGTCTTGACCTGCAGCTGATAATAAGGGCTGTATTCACCTTCCACCTATCCCCGCCCACTTTCCTGCATTTACTTGCGATTAGTCAAAAATTAGGACTCAGCGTAAAACACGTAGGCTTAAAATTGTCATGTAGACACTTTCCAACTACAAAAGTATTAATTTTTAAGTCTACGGCTTATTAAAATGTCATTTTATAATGAAGAGGCGGGACTTATCAGTTCTGCAGTTTTCAACAGGAAGTCAATGGCCCAATTTCTGTTTTTTATGTCGTTTTAGGTCATTTTTGCATTGAACAAAAGTGAATTATTGATCTACTTATGCCATAGTTTCTTCTTAAATATAGAAAAATACTCCAAGACCCAATACTCCAGATTATTCAACTTGTTTTAAGATATTCTATCCTGATTTACCTTATCTAGATACAAAATTATTTTAAGCAAATTCATATCTGTTTTAAGCCATAATTGCTTCAATCAAGAATATATTTGCTTTTCTGCTGTTAGTCAAATTTATTTACTGCACTGGCAGATTATTTCACTTAAAAGGATCCCTGGCTATGAATACAAATATGGCTTAAATGCTAGTACAGGTCATGTTTACTAAAATAATTTGCAAACAAATATATAACTGCTTACCGTTTTTATAAATCTGCATTGTTTTGGAGCCACTGGGAGCAGCCATATTGTCCAGACACAATGCATTCTGGGTTGATGATGTCAAATGGTTGCTTTTGGTTGTTGCCATGGTTGCTCCTACCATAGTTGCTCCCTAGGCTGTTACCTTGACAACCACCAGAAGACACAGACAACCATTTGACGTCATAACCAAAGCAAATGGCTGCCTCCAAGTAATTTCTTTAAACTACTATTTTAATAAACTACAAATACCTCCAAGGTATTTGTCCTGTATTTATATAAGTGATGATATTATAAGTGTTTAAGGGTCAACATGTGATTATAGCCAGGGTTTTTTTGCAGTGTATATCGAACATTTGTTTTCTAAAGGTTTTGGTGCTTCTAACTTTTTCATTTAGGTGTGCCCTTCAAATGACCATAATCATATAAGTTACAATTATAATACATTTATTTTAACCAAATAATAGATAGAACATGCAATAAATATGAATAAACATGGATATAATAATGTGCTTGAAAACTGAGACATCAAACCTGGATCTTGACCTGTACTTTACCTTCAGGATACTTTTTCAAACGTGTCCCAAACGTTCGTCCTCCAGCTCCAGACTCTCTCCGTGTTTAGTCTGCTGCAGGTCTGAGCTTGTTTTATGTCCTCCTCCGTCTGTCTGGGTTTGTCTTTTCTAACGTTTCTGCTTTTCTGTGGATCGTCACATCAGATCTGTAAAAAGAAAAGAGAAGATTTTACTGATTTAAGTCTGGACCAGGGGTTTTAAACTGTGGTGTTGTCATGGAGACGTGAGGTTTGGGAATGTGGGTTAAAACATGAGAAGAGAAAGAGAAGAGATGGAGAGAAGAGAAAGAAGGAAAGAGGGAGAGAGAGAAGAAAGAAGGAAGAGAGAGAAATAAAAGAAAGAAGGAAAAAGAGAGAGAAAGAAAGAAGGAAGGAGAGAGAGAAAAGAAAGAAAGAAGAAAGGAGAGAGAAAAGAAAGAAGGAAAGAGAGAGAAAAGAAAGAAGGAAGGAGAGTGAGAAAGAGGAGAGAGAGAAATAAAGAAAGAAGGAAGGAGAGGGAAATAAAAAAGAAGGAAGGAGAGAGAGAGAAAAGAAAGAAAGAAGGAAGGAGAGAGAGAGAGAAAAGAAAGAAGGAAGGAGAGAGAGAGAGAAAGAAAGAAGGAAGGAGAGAGAAAAGAAAGAAGAAGGAGAGTGAGAAAGAGGAGAGAGGGAAATAAAAGAAAGAAGGAAGGAGAGAGAGAGAAAGAAAGAAAGAAAGAAAGAAAGAAAGAAGGAAGGAGAGAGAGAGAAAAGAAAGAAAGAAGGAAGGAGAGAAAGAGAAAAAGAAAGAAGGAAGGAGAGAGAGAGAAAAGAAAGAAAGAAAGAAAGAAGGAGAGAGAAAAGAAAAAGAAGAGAGAAAAGAAAGAAGGAGAGAGAGAAGATAGAGAGAAAAGAAAGAAGGAAGGAGAGAGAAATAAAAGAAAGAAGGAAGGAGAGAGAGAGAAAAGAAAGAAGAAGGAGAGATAAAAAGAAGGAAGGAGAGAGAGAAGATAGAGAGAAAAGAAAGAAGGAAAGAAAGAGAAAAAGAAAGACAGAGAGAGAGAAAGAGGAAGGGAGAGAGAGAGGAAAGGGAGAGAAAGAGAGGGAGAGCAGAGGGAGGGAGATAAACTAGTAAAGAGAGAAAAATTAAGATGGAGAGATGAGAGAAAAGAAGAGGGAGATCGAGAAACAGGGTGAGAGAAAAATTTAGTGATTTAAAAATGGAGAGAGGTTAGAGAAAGAGAAAGTAAAAGAGAGATAACGAAAGAGATAGAAGAGAGAAAGACAGAAAGAAAGGGAAAAACAGAAAAAGGGAGAAAGGTGAGAAAAGAAGGGACCAGGAGAGAGAGAGAAAGAAAGAAAGAAAGATGAAGACAGAATGAGAGATATAGTGATAGAGACAAAATGTGTGTGATAGAGAGAGAGAAAGAGAAGTGACAGAGAAAGAGAGAAGAAAGGAGAGAGAAATAAAGTTGAAGAGAGAAGAGAGGAGGAAACTCGTGAGAAAGAGAAAAGAAAAAAAGACCAGAGATTGAAAGGGAGAGAATAAAAAAATGAAAAGAGAAGGTTACAGAATGAGAGAGAGTAAGGGAGAGAGAAAAAGAAGAGTGAAGGAGGTTAGAGAAAGAGATAGAAAGACAGAGAGAAAGAGAGAGAGGAGAGAGAGAGAAATGAGAGAGCGATTTAGAGAGAGAGAGAGAGAGAGGAGGAAGAGAGGGAAAGAGAGGAGAGAAATAAGAGTGAAAGAGGACATGAGAAAAGAAGGCTTCAGGATTGAAATAGAGAGAGAGCAAACATGTCTTGTTCTGATCCGAGAGAGAGGGAGGAGAGAGAAAGAGAGAAAGGGAGAGAAAGAGGAGAGAGAGGGAAAGAGAGAGTGGGAGAGAGAGGAGGGAGAGAAAATGAGAAAGAAAGGGGGAGAGAGAAAGAGGGGAGAGAAGAGGGAAGGGAGAGGAGAAGAGAGAGGAGAGAGAGAAAGAGAGAGAGGAGAGAGTGGGTTGGGGAAAGAGAGAGGAGAGAGGGAGGGAGAGAGGAGAGAGGAAAGAGAGAAAGAGGAGAGAGAGAGGAAAGAGAGAAGAGAGTGGGTTGGGGAAAGAGAGAGGAGAGGGAGAGAGGAGAGAGAGAGGAAAGAGAGAGAGAGGAGAGAGAGGAAAGAGAGAGAGAGAGTAAAGAGAGAGAGGAGAGAAAGAAAGAGGAGAGAGAGAGGAAATAGAGAGGGGAGAGAGAGAAAGAATGAGAAAAGAAGAGAAGGGTGAGAAAAGAAGGCATCAGGATGGAAAGAGAGAGAGAGAGAGAGCAGACATGTCTTGTTCTGATCCGAGTGTGAAAAGCGTCTGGACGATTTTAACACGTCACCGAATTCTGCAGCTGCTCCACAACTCACAGCACAGACTTCACTCCAAACACTCGGCTTAAAAACACACAAATATAACAAACTAAACAGGAAAATAAAATATATATAAATGTATTTGTTCTGACTGGATCACACTGAGAGCTTTGTGTTTGGCTGTGATTCCTCGTGGCTGTTCTGGCTCAAACTGTAATGACACGTTTTAGTTTGTGGTCGCAGAAGCTTAGACAGAAATCCTCCAGGAACATTTACACCACAAAGAACTTTCAAGGCATTTGTACGAAGAGAGAGAACTGCATAAAAAGTTATTTATTTAAAGTCTTAAAAATCCTCCAGCCAGAGGTCAGTGGACAGGTAACATGTAATTCACACGTTGAATAAAAATGCTAAAACAAGGTACTGCGTGCAATTGAATTATGCTGAAGGTAAAATCTGGAACTAAAAATTAAGTTAAATGAACAACCTATAAGTACACTACAGAAGTTTTGGCCTGATTTGTGCAGGGATTAATGTGAGAGATTTTTTCGTCGTTTCTTGCTGCATTCAAGAAACTCTGAAGTAATGATCTAACTTCCCAAAGTTAGAACGTTCATGGCAGATTGTAAAATCACGTGGAGCAGTGACACCAACAAGCGTTTTGCAAAACTTCATCTTGATTTCCTTTGCAGATTCATGTGAAAAAGACACGTGAAAACTCTTATTATCATGAACTTATTGAGGAGCTGTGCCTTTTCTTGTGGTAAATGGCTGATAATTAAATGCTTAGGACATACCTGTAAAGTTATGTTGTTGTGCATTGGTTTTCTAAATGTTTTTACTGGTGAAGTAGAACTCTCAGTGACAGTCCTGTCAGTTTGTGTCAGTCTCTGCTCCAATCTCAATCAGTCCTGCCCCAATGGTCTTGTCATTTGACGTAAACTCTGGGGCCGCGATTTTGCCCTCAGATCTTAGCGGGCAGTCTTAGTTATTCCTCTGTTGGCCACTAGTGCGCTCTCTCCAAGAGCTACGCTGTGAGTGCAGCAGGTGTGGTGCTCGTCAGCGGTGTGGGGTACAATTTCAATTATTGAACCATTGGCCTAGACGTGTCATGTCTGTGACACGTGAGCATTGCAATAAGATTACTGGCAAAAGTTACTGTAGCAGCAGCTTCAGTTTGGAAAAAAACTCTATTAATAAAAATCTATTTGGTAAAGTTTATTCTAATGACAAACTTAACACTTTGTCTAAAAATGTGTCTTTTCTTTTACATAAAGCCTGTTGACTTAATATAAAAAAGATTAGATGCAGAGTGAACACGAGACAGTGTTAGTGTGAATGCAGCTCTCCCACGACACAGATACATGAGATGAAGTCAGGAGAGTGCGGTGCTGCGTGAGCTCCTGTCCCTTTGGGGTCAGAGCGGGCCCGCGGCCACGCGCACCAGGCCGCTGGACGTTTTTGACCAGAGGCTGTCAATTTTACGGCGGTGACCACTGGTGAGTGAGCACGAGGAAGCTACACGGAACCGTTTGGCACAGTCTGGACCAGAGCCCCGCTTTAACCTGGACCACCGTGCCATCCAGACACCAGACGGAATGGACACAACCCACGCTTGTTTGTTCAGGGGCTGCAGACGCGGTCACGCACTAAGGACCCTCCCGCGCGCATCACACCAGGGGACCGGGAGCCTGGTTACCGACAGTTGTCTCATTCACAAGGATTATAACAAGGACACGCCGCTGCTTTTTTTTAAATAAACTTTTCACGCACGGATCAAGATTCTCAGGTAAGTCTTAAAAAAAGCAGCGGCGTGTCCTTGTTATATCCTTTTGAATGAGACAACTGCCGGCTCCCGGTCCCGGTGTGATGCGCGCGGAGGGTCTAGGGCTGTAGTCAACCAAAGAAATTCTTGGTCGACTAAAGACATGTCCCATCGACCGATTAGTCGACTAAAAAGGGGGCGTGGCTAAAGCTCTGAAGCTAAAAAAATATATTTGATCTGACAATTTATCTGACGCAAAAAGGCAAAAGTGCAATGGAGTTCTTGCAAAAACAACCAATTACACAGAAAATGAATATGACACAGTGTGTTTAGAGTTTAGATTCTGGCCCGAGCCCGTGCAGGCCCGACAACTACGTGAGAAATGTGGGCCGGCCGGGTTCGGGCCAGACGCAGAGCCGCACTGAACATGTGCGCTTCGCGGATGATGACAGCCGCGTCAGAACACAGCGCAAAACCACCGCAGTGATAAAAAAATCAGCGGTTTAAGTGCCAACTATACGGCGCGAGACTGAGTGAGAGAGAGAGAGAAGACTTGTGAATAAGCGCGGAGCAGGTAAAAGAGAAAGGAGAACGAAAGACGGGGAAGGCACGTCTTTCGTTCTCCTTTCACGTACGCGCGCGGGAAGAAAAGAAGGAACAAGAGGGAGAGAGAGAGAGAGAGAGAGAGAGAGAGAGAGAACGAAAGACAGGGAAGGCACGTCTTTCGTTCTCCTTTCACGTTACGCGCGCGGGAGAAAAGAAGGAACGGGAGGGCGGGAGAGGAGAGAGAGAGAGAGAGAGGAATGTGAGGTGGAGGAAGCGGCGAGACACACTTACATTAACATGGGCTGTGTCCGAATGTGAGCCCTAACTACTATATAGTGCACTATTCAGGGGTCACGCCATTTTGTAGTGGTGTCCGAATGTTCAGCAGGTAAAAAAGTAGTGCACTCAAAAAATCCCACAATGCATCTGGAAAAGTAGTGAGCGTCGATGGTCACTAGAACGGTCAATATGGACCACAATTCATTGCGAAAATCAGAAAAAACAACACGGACAGCGTCAGGTCTTTAACTGTAAACAACACGGCTGAAGTAAAGACGTTAATGAGCCGCTTGAACTCACTGTTGAGTCGGAGAATAAACAAAACCCACGTAACTGAAGCTGTTAGCCGTGAAGATGCTAACGTTAGCTGCTAACCTTAACTAACTAAAAAAAAACTAACCTTAGTTAGTTGGGGCTGTAAAGAGGAATTATCCAGTCCGTTGCGGTTAAATGTATTGTCCAAGATAAACCAGACTTGTGTTATGATTAGTAGTCCATAAATATGTGGTGTCAGACGGACCTGGTCAGTATTTATTACAAAAGTTCATTTTTATCGGACTTTTTTGCCGACCGTTACATTAACAAGGGGAGAAGCACGTGACCCGCGTCAGCTGAAAATAGTGCGCTCCCTGTCCGAAAGACCAGATGAATGAGTGCACTGACTAGTCCACTAAACAGGGCAGGACTATATAGTAATTGAGTGGATAGGGAACGAGTGTATACATTCGGACACAGCGCATAAGAAGCCTTTTCTGTCATTAAAATGCCACAGTTCAGTGAGTGGGCGGGGCGGGCTCTCTTCGGGCTCGGGCTTAGGCACAGGTTCCGGTCGGGTTCGGACACGACGTGCGCGGGCTCGGGCTGGGTCGACTAATACAAATTTGGTCGACTAAAGCCCCATCGACCGATTAGTCGACTAAACGACTAAAGAACTACAGCCCTAGTGTGACCGCATCTGCAGCCCTGAACAAACGAGCGCGGGGTTGTGTATATCGGTCTGGTGTCTGGATGCGCGCGGTGGTCTAGGTAAAGCACAGCGCGGGGCTCTAGTCCAAGACTGTGCCAAACGGTTCTGCGCTCTTCCTCGTACTCACTCACAGTGGTCACCGCCGTAAAATTGACAGCCTCTGGTCAGAAACGTCCAGAGGCCTGGTGCGCGTGGCCACGGCCCGCTCTGACCCAAAAGGGACAGGAGCTCACGCCCAGCACCGCGCTCTCCTGGTTTTATCTCTCTGCTCTGTCGTGGGGAGAGCTGCATTCACACTAACACTGTCTCATGTTCACTCTGCATCTAATTCTTTTTTATATTAAGCCAACAGGCTTTATGTAAAAGAAAGACACATTTTAGACAAAGTGTTAAAGAGTTTGTCATGTTGAATAAACTAAATAAACAAATAGATTTTTTAATAATAGAGTTTTTCCAAACTGAAGCTGCTGCTACAGTAACTTTTTGCCGTGATGCAATGCTCACGTGTCACAGAGTGTTCACATAGGCCAATGTTCAATAATGAAATTTTT
>CM076411.1:22870998-22896345 GCA_038363315.1 Mugilogobius chulae | reverse complement strand
AATCGCGGCCTGGAATTCAGGCTCCAATATCCTCCTGAGTTTCTGAGCTGAAATTCGACCCGTGCGTTTGGAGTCACCGCTCTACCATTAGTTGTCTTACGGAGCGATACCAGCCCACTGGTTCCTCTAACGTCCGCCCTCGTACTGGTCACCCCCGTGTAACGACCGCTGCACAAGACCAACCGCCCCACACATCTCCGTGCAGGTTCAGCCGCCACCAGGTCCACAGCCGAGACCATTGGGACACACCACAGGCCAGTGTCTCCAAAACCATCGTAATCGCCTCCGCGCTCAGACATATGACCATATCGGCCATATGTTGGATCAGTGCTTAGAGCTCGGGTTGAATGGTGCAGTGTACCACTGTAGAAAATGTCTTGGATCTGCTCAGGTGTGCGTGTGCACCGACGTGAACATCCTCCGAAACTCAGCAGCAGCGGAGGGCGGCACTGGTGGAAGAATGGATCATCTCAGACACTACTGCCGATCCATGAGGCGACGAATAACCTCTGTCCAGGGCCAACGGGGGTCAGTGAACTATTGACAGTCTGATGAAACTCTGTCACTTTTGGTTTGGGGGTTGCTCTATTGTTTGGTGTGTTATTGGACTGAAAATGTGTAAACGCCGCAAGAGTTGGCCTGAGGATTAGAAATGGATGTAGATTCAGAAACAGGCGGATCTCAAAAATAAAATTATTCTGACCCCCAAAAACTCAGAAAACTGAGTGTTGCGTTTCTTTTTTCCTAGAGCGTACTTGTCTTGCACCTTACATAATATTAGCATAGACCTGCCTCTGCTGGACGTCTGCTCTCATTTACGAGGAGATTTTACAGGAAGCAGAGGCGATAAGTTCTTTCATGTTTGCTCGAGGCTTACGTGTCCCGCTGCTTATTTACTTCTACTTCCTCCAGAAATATCTCAAAACACCAGCACTGCAGCGACTGAAACTCTTATAAAATCAAAACACAGACGTTATAAGAGGTGGCATGTGCAGTTCTGTCTCTGGTGTAAACGTGGCAGCTGTATTTGGATAAACCTGTAATTATACAACATAATCCATATTTGAGTTTAATGAGCAGCTTCAGACGCTCAGGTACAGACACGTTCAAGACGGAGATCTTAGAGAAATGTCCACAACAGCAGGAAAAGTCTAAATGTGAATATCTGTAGAATCATGCGTATGTGTTATTTTGCACACATACATGAGGTTTATTTGGTTTATTAAACTGCTCTGGATTGAGAAAGGAGAGTCTTTGCAAGAAGTGGAGGAGCTCAAGTGTCTCTGGTTCAGGTTCAGTGAGGGAAGGATGGAGTGTGAGATATACTTAAAATTACTATGCAATATAGATGAGCAAGTACAGATACAAAAATGACTTTACTGTAGCACAATTTCACCTTTTCTGAACAGTTTCAGAAGGATCTACGATAGATAAAGGAATTAATACAAGGAGATGTTTAACCAAAAATCTATTAAAGATAGACTAAAACTAAACTTTGCATCCACCAAGCATTTTGATGTGTTTTGCACTGGAATTGATACTCAAATCAAGGATTTTTTTTGCCTCTCTCTCAGTTTACCAGTCAAAGTATGTTCCAACAGTCACCTCATGAGCTTTGGGGAATGATTGAAAGAACAGGATCACAGATACAAACGATCGAAGTGTGTTTCTGTGGTTGGGTGCTCAGACAGAGTCAGTGTTGCAGCGTCCCTGCTTTACAAACGAAGCACATCGACCTGAGGCACTTCTCCCAGACGGCGCTTCCAATGAGACACAAGCCTTTTACAAGATTTCTTTCAATGATTTGTTTATGCTTACCTGTGACAGCTGGAAAACGACAACAACAACAACAAAAAACCTTTTCAGTTGTATGTCTGAACTCCTGCATGTTGAGCAGAGGTGCATCTGCTCAGGATGCCATCGAGACAAAGTCTCACTGAGTGTAAAGACCCAGGACCTCTCTCTATGTCTGTCGAGATCTTCTGGATGAGTTCTAGTTTAGTTGGTTGATTTATTTAATTCATTTCCTTTTCAGTTCTCCAATCAGTTAAATCCAGCCCACCACACACCTTCCAAACATTGGAAAATACACCTCTTCTTTATTTTGCAGCTACTGCTCCTTTAAATCTGGTTTGTGCCTGGCTTAGTCCTAAGTCTGCTTTAGACCTGGTTTGGTTCTGGGTTAGTCCGGTTAGTGTCTACTCTTTCCCATTTGGTGATTATATTATATTTACAGTATGAGTCAGAAATTGCAATGAGTAATGTTGGTAAAGTCTTTTATATTGTACTTTATCACAAAATTTGAATGCAGCAGATGTTTTTTTTCTACAGTGTTAATCATATTATGATGTTTTGTGCGATCCCAAAAAGTGTTAAAAGTGGTGTCCTGGCTTACACCTCCGGCCCAAAGGCCAGAGTTTGCAGGAAAATGTGGCCCTTGGGAAAATACAGTTGAATAGCCCTGTGTACAGTGTGCACCTTAAAAGGAACTGTGCATAAGGTTATACAGACAGGTGGAAAATAACCCTGTTGTTGATATTACACTTAAAATACATTTAATGAAAATTGTGCTATACTGACCAGATCCAATTCAACCTAATTTACAATTCTTTCAGAACATCACACGTCTCTTCAAAGTGCGTGCACCAGTCCGCTTTTACAAGTTCGGGTTAGAGCCATTTTATTCACCAGGCATGAAAATGTGCAGTAACGCGTGGATACAACTGCAAAGAGAAGTCTGGTCTTCTGTCCTGCCTGGTTCTTGGTAGAAGATTTAGTTTAGTTCCAGCGTTTAATCTGCTGCTGTTGTTGTGTCTTTGTGCAACACACCTCCTCTTCATCCTTTTAATGTCTGTGTGCTCTGGTCGTGTGTTTTTCTCTCCTCCATGTTGGATCTCTGCTGCGTCCCGGTTTACGTCACTGTGGCTTTCCTCAAGTCTTATTCATGGTTTCATCAGAGTTAAATTTGGCTCTAAACGATGGAAACAGATGCCACGTTTGCACAGAGAGAGATAGAGAGAGAGAGAGAGAGAGAGAGAGAGAGAGAAGAGAGAGAGAGAGAGAGAGAGAGAGAGAGAGAGAGAGAGAGAGAGAGAAAGAGGAGAGAGAAAAGAGAAAGAGAGAGAGAGAGAGAGTTTGTGTGTATAAGAGCAGTGACCCCTCCTCTTGTTCCTCTCGAGTGTCTGAAGCTTTGGGGGAAAATAATGCCACGTTGCACCACTCCCTCTTCTCTCTCTCTCTCTCTCTCTCTCTCTCTCTCTCCTCTCTCTCTCTCTCTCTCTCTGTTTCTCTCTCTCCTTCTTCTCTCTTTTCCAGCTTCTGATGCAGGTGTTTGGACTAAAATGTTCCAGACTTTTCTACACGATTCCCCAGAGTTGAAATGTTCTCACAAGTTTAACGGACATTCACAAAATGTTTTTGCCTTAAATTTGACAAATGAAATAAAAACATGTAAAAAAAAAGGAAGGCTATATCCTCCTGACTACCAGAGAATTTTTTTTCCCAATTGTAATTTTTTTGTTTTCAAAGGATCTTGGTCATCATCATCATCAAACAACTCAATATCTGAGTTTTCTCCCACATTTGTAGCAATATTCTCTCTACTTCTGACCCAGAACCATTGGTTTCAAAATAAAAATAAATGGATAATTGACTCCAAATGTCCACTTCAGAGGACATCTGTCAAACACTCAAATTTCATTGTAAAATATTGTCACATTATTTCAAAAATTGTTTTAAAGTGTTTATTAGACATTCATAAAAATAAACCAATGGAATTTTTATCCAAAACTGGGTTAATAAAAAAGGTATATCACCTTCTGTTCTTCTTTCCACAAAAATAATTTTTTTCAATGGCAGCCATTTTCCTTGGTCTTTCCCAAGCCTCACCCTTATAAATTTGTATCATTTGAAAGTTCTGAATGTCCTCTTTAAATCACAACAGGAGTTGGTTAGGTAGTGTGCACGGGTTGGAAATATCTTAGTGGAGAAATGTCCACTAGTGAGGACAAAAATGAACTATGGGTAGTCAGGAGGATTGACAGAAGGGCCTTAGTCTGAGCAAACAGTAAAACAGGGTTAAGGTTAATTTATGGATTTTTTTGAACAGATAATGTTAAATATTTGGTTTCCTGCTGTGGCTGAGAAAAGATATTTGTATTTTAAAATAAACAACACGGCTCACAAGATCACAATTTTACGTTTCACTTCAGTAAAAGTAAAATTTACTTTAATAAAAAGTAAAACAAAAGGTTAAGATATACTTTATTGCCCCTGTAGAGAAATGTGTCCTCTGCATTTGACCCATCCTTCAGTGCCTCTGGAGCATCTCCTCAGGAGCAGTGATCACCGCAGTGCAGCGCTCGGGGACGCATCAGATGTCTATTGCAGGCTTGGTCAGGTCTACCGTAGCTGGAGGATATTATCTAACGTGCATGTTATTGGTATTTATCTGAGATATAAAATATCTCCCACCTTTAATATGATCATTCTCTCACTGTGAGGACATGGATGCATCTCGTGAGTGGGATGTCCCGACAGAGCAGTGACTAAAGAGGAAGGAATTGTACTGGACAGGAAACACTGGACATTAACACGCTCACGTTTACTGAAGGACATCTGCTAAAGTCATTCTGAGTTGTGATAAAACCTTTGGGAATTTTGTAAGAAACTAGAACAAAACATGATTCTGGACCTCTGTGCTGCTGTGCTTTAAATGAACTGCAAACAACTGTATTGAGTATTTGTTATTAAAACCAAGAGTGCTTATCAGACTTTTTCAGCCCTTTCTGTGAAGTATAGAGCATTAGTGTTTGTTTAATGTGTGATAAAGATGAAGATTAGATTACATTTAAGGACCAAATCATGCAGAAATCCTAGTTTTTACAACAGGTGCCAATACTCCATTAACCCTTCCAGTGTATTTGTTTGTTTTCACTGACTTTGACATTTGGACAGATTTATAATTTTTATTTTATCTATGAAGTAGTGAGTAGGCTTTTTTGCTGAAGTTGCTTATGTCGTTTGTTCAGTGAATATGACATAATGTGGAGGTAATGCCATAGCAACCACAACCACCATTACATGATTTGACAAATTATAATATCTTCTAACACTTTATGTGTGTTAAACGATTATTTACACTCCAGAAAACTGTGTCAGAGTTGTCAAATGGGTTTTAAGTTTTTTTCTCTCTCTTTCTTTCCCTCTCTTTCTCTCTTCCCCCCTCTCCCTTCTCTCTCTCCCTCTCTCTTCTCTTTCTCTCTCTCCCTCTCTCTTCTCTTTCTCTCTCTCCCTCCCTTTCTTCTCTCTCTCTTTCCCTCTCTCTCGCTTCTCTTTCTTTTCCTCTTCTCTCTCTCCTCTCTTTCTTTCCCTCTCTTCCCCCTCCCTCTTCTTGCTTTCTCTCTCTTCTCTCTCTCCCTTTCTTCTCTCTCTCTTTCCCTCTCTGTTTCTCTCTCAGTCACCTTTTTTCTCTCTCTCTTTCCCTCTCTTCTCTTTCTCTCTTTCTTTTCTCTTCCTCTTCTCTCTCTTTCTTTCCCTCTCTTCCCCCTCTCTCTTTCTATCTCTTTCCCTTCTCTTCTCTCTTCTCTCTCTTCTCCCCTCTCTCTCTTTCTTTCCCTCTCTCTTCTCTCTTTTTCTCTCTTCTCTCTCTCCTTCCCTTTCTCAACTCTCTTTCCCTCTCTCTCTCCTCTCTCTCTTTCTTTCCTCTCTTCCCCCTCTCTCTTCCCTCTTAAGCTTGAAGCTCCCTCTTTCTTTCTTTTCTCTCTCTTCTCCCTCCCTCTTCCTCTTCTCTCCCCCCTTCTCTCTCTCTCTCGCACCCCCTTCTCTCTTTTAATTCTCTCTCTCTCTCTCTCTCTCTCTCTTTGTGGGAGGAGAGAGAGTGTCGTATTCCACTCTGGGACGTCCCACGGTGGATGTCCTGCAGCTGGAGCGGGGACACAGAGTTTTAGACCTTCCCGACGGCTCGACAGTGAACGCTCTTCCTCCGCTCTGCTGCTCTGACAAACAACAGGTAAGAAAACACTCTAATAGTATCTGCTGCTGCTAAAAACACTGGACTAAACCAGGACAAAAGCAGACTAAACCAGGACAAAAGCAGACTAAACAGACAAAGCAACTAAACCAGACAAAAGCAGGACTAAACCAGGACAAAAGCAGGACTAAACCAGGACTAAAGCTGGACTAAACCAGGACTAATGCAGGACAAAGCAGGGCTAAATCAGGACTAAAGCAGGACAAAACAAAAGGTAAGAAAACACATCTGCTGCAGCTAAAACCACACATATGTATATTTACTGTGAAGGTTTATGAATGAAAATGTTCTGTTTACTCTGGTTTGGTCATGTGACTGTGTTCAGACTGCACAACACATCGAAACTGGGACTAAACTTGGACTAAATCTGGACTAGAACAGGACAAAAAGAGGTTTGCATAAGGACTAAAGCAGGGCTAAACTAGGACTAAAACAGAACTAAAAGCAGGAGTAAAGCAGGACTAAACCAGGACAAAAGCAAGACTAATGCAGGACAAGAGCAGGACTAATGCAGGACAAAACCAGGACTAAAGCAGGTCTAAACCAGGACAAAAGCAGGACTAAACCAAAGCAGGACTAAAACAGGTCTAAGCCAGGGCAAAAACAGGACTAGAACCAGGACAAAACCAGGACTAAAGCAGGACTAAACTAGGACAAAAGCAGGACTAAACTAACAACAAGCAGGACTAAAGCAGACTAAACAACAAAGCAGACTAAAAGAAAAAAACAAAAAGCAGGACTAAACCAAGACTAAAGCAAGATTAAACCAGGAGTGAGTTTTATGATTAAACTTTGTCTAAACTAAGAGTGACTTTTTAACTCATGGTTTGGCATTTTCAACTACTCACACTGTGACTGTAAAATACATTTTTCTTTTGCAAATCTTAAAAAATATATTATACATTTTGATTCAATTTTCTAAAATACAAAATAATCTGCAAAATATTATGTTTACCTGTAGTTTTTACACAATTTTCTACCAAGATAACTAGATAAATATGACGTAAGTTTGGGATATACTGGTCTTGTTCTTGTTTCTAGTTTCTATGTAGAGTTTGCATGTTTTCCCCGTGTCTGCGTAGTTTCTTCCAGGCACTTCCAGTTCTTACACTAAAAACATGTACAATAGGCTCCACCTTAAATTACTAATACAAAAACAAGACATGCATGCTGTAATATTTTAAGTCTTTACCTAAAATGACAACAAACATGTGAATATAAAGCATCTTCTCACATCAATCTAAATCAGGATCAAATCAGAACTAAACCAGGACTAAACCAAGTCCAAGACAAGTTCTGGAATTATACTTGTCTATTTTGCACATTATAATGAAATACATGTTCCTTTTGCAATTTCAGCTCAAATCAGTGCAGATTTTGGTTCTGTTTTGTAAAATACTATAAACTACATGAATACTGTGCTCGGAAACAGCTTCAAATATGTGAATGTCTTAGTTTTTGCTGAAGAATAACTTTTGAGTCAGCCTGCAAGCAAAAATAAGCAGACTTTTCGACACTTTTGACTGCATTCGAGTCCATATTTTGGTGTTACTGACTGAAACTAACCATTCTCTCATGTCTGGTCAAAGAGAACAGAGCACATGATTGTTTGGTCCACAAAGACTTTTTGTACAGCTCTCTGAAATCCACATTTTTGGCGTAAATCATCCAACTTGGCTCCTTGTTTGTATTTTGTTGGAAGATATTTTGACTAAACATACTTCAATCATCTTTTCATTTGCTGAATAAGATATTGTTGAAATGAAATGATTCTTTACATGTTAAAGTTTTGTCAGTGTCTTGTATTTGTATTTAAGTGGCTTTGTGTCCATTATAAAGTGTTCTTTCTAGACATCTGCTTTGAATCTGACTGGACTCTGTATTATGCAGAAGCAGGTAGAGGCTGTGGTTTGGAGCTGTGTATTGTCTGTGCCACATCGACAAGAGGAAAATCAGACTTAGAAAGAGAGAGAGAGAAAGAGAGAGAGAGAGGGGAGGAGGAAAGGAGAGAGGGATTTAATGGTTTTCAATGGTGCAGGCAAGAAAGAAGGAATTTTAATACTGTAAAGTAGAACTGTGCAATTATTCAAATTGCATTAAGACTATTGCTGTAATTGTTTACAAAAATGTGTATTTGAGAAATTGTGATTATTAACCGTGACTTATAAGTAAGTTTGTTAGACTTTGTTGGACTTTATAATTGTAGAAACATTTACAACAGTACATTTTTATATCTCACTCATTCAATTTGATATCTTCACTCTCTGCATTTAAGAGCGCCAATGCTCTGCACTCTTTATAAGCAAGTATTCGTTTGAAAAAACGTGATTTCAATTGTTCTTTAATCAGTCGTGATTATTGTTTTCATCATAATCTGCTGTAAACTTAAAGCTGATGTATAGGATTGATCCAGTTTGGTCTCAAGGCAGGCATGTTATGCTCCATGACGTAAAAAACATTAATCATATTTCTATATTTAATCTACACCGTGTTGCACTGATCTGATACTGAGATCGGATAAGGGCGCTGATCCTTGCTTAATTGGATATCAGTATAAGATTATCGGTCGACGTCACTTTTCGTTCCGCGCATGCTTCATGCAGAAAGAGACGCTGTTCGTCTAGTTAGCTGGGGAAACTTCTTTGATTAAAACAACAAAACGATCAGGTACGAACTAGTCTGACAGACGTCTGGCTCTTGAAGCTTGAAACAGTGTTTTCTTGCCATTTTTTCACTCACCTGAATGCAACTTTTAAGAGTCATAGGGTCGAATTTCATTCACAAATGTTGAATTAGCAGCATTTCCACAACTTGTGACAATTTCTGCATACCAGGTGTGATAAACAAATAATCCCTCTATCGGTTCATCTGACATCCTCGTGGTATATTGTTTTTTGAAGGTTCCCTATTAGTCTTCTGGGGTCTTTGTCATATCGACATCTGCGATGTGTCTTGAATGTATTTTAACTTTGGTTCTTTGTGTTGAGCCTAGAAGATGATTTCAATAGAATATGGCTCACAATTGACAATAAAGAATACTTCTCAGCCGACAAAGTTTGAGATCACCACCTTCTGCCACTCCAGTCAGATGGCTCTCACTGTTTTCTACAAAAATATGCTTTTCGCAAAAAAAAAAAAAAAAAAAAAAAAAAAAAAAAAACTCTTACCTGTCTTGAGAAAAAAACATTCCACAAAATTAAACAAAGTTGTAGGTGAATTCTGAGAGCATTAATGTTACACTGGTCCTGAATATTGCAGGATAGCCTGGCAGCTCAGTTTTGAGTCACCTTTTTTAAGCTCTTTTTTGATTGGATATAATTAAGTTTAAGTATTTACAGGATAACGTTGATAGAACTTCTCAAAATGTTTGAAGTTGTCATTTTCACAATAAAGCGAAGTTATATAACATTTTGAGAAGTGAAAAAAACTTCAAGCATAGCAATTTTTGCCAATAGGCCTACTTAAATCCAAAGCAATATCTGAAATGAAAAAGCTGGATCAGTGCATATCTATTTGCTCAAGTTAGTTTCTACCGTGGATGTGAACTGTTTTATTATTCATGTAAAAGCTGGAGAACCCTCAGACTGTGAAAGAGTTAAATCTGACTTGTACAGCTCTTCTTTTCCCACAGTTTGTTCTTATTTACGGCTCTGTCCAGTGCATTCTTGGCTGTTTCTAGGTCCAGACAGCTGTCGTTTCCTTCTGAACACAGCCAAGCAGACCTGCTGGCATTTCCCACAATCCTCTGCTCCTCCCTCCTGTCTTTCTCCTCCTGCATCTTCTCTTTCTCTTCACAAAGTTTAACATCTCCACTCACTCTGAAACAAAACCCTGTGTAATTCAACAGGACGGGTTTGGACAGGTGTGACCGAAGCAAAACAAAAGACTTAACAGCGAATAAATTAGGATTAATTAAAGGCTGTGTTGGCAAAAAGTGTAGAAAACTATTCAGGAGATGCAAAAAATACATCTTTGTTTGTGCAAAAGTGACTAGAGTTGAGTAGTGAACGATAACCAAGACGCTAATGAATATGCTAATGTCAAATGGCTAAAACAAAGCTAGCATCACAGAAAAATTCAACAAACTGTTTTATTCCAGGACTGAACTGAACCAGGACTGAAATAAGGACAGATAAAACAAGAATAAACCACAAAAAGTTTGGGCGGTGTGACCAAGCAAAACAAAAGACTTAACAGTGAATAAATTAGCATAATTAAAAGCTATGTTACCAAAAAGTGTAAACACTTCAGAAGATGCAAATAAAACCCACAGATGTTTGCGCAAAATTGAATGGAACTATAGTTTAAAACAGATTCAAACATTTGGTCAGGTGTGATGTAAACTAAAATAAAGATGCTAATGGTATATGCTACTGTTAAACAAAGCTATAGCTTCACAGAAAAGATTCAGACAAACATTTATAAACTGAACTGACCACAAAAAGTTTGACAAGCAAAAGAAAAGGCCAAATAGTAAATAAGTTATGAATAATTAAAGGTTGTGTTACCCTAGAACACATACAGTATGTCAAAGTCAAGGCCCGGGGGCCGGATGCAGCCCCCCACCTCATTTTATGCGGCCCTCAAGGTCTTATGAGGTTAACTTTAATTTTTTATTAGTGCTAGTAGTAATCTGGGTGTCTAAACCTAATTAAATTATTTGTCTGAAACTTAAAGAGTAAGTCATTTTTCAGACTAATCACTTCAGTCACTTTAATTAATGTAAAATAATTAAATCCATAAAGATTAGTAAGGTTAATGTTAGTTATAACCGGCCCTTCAAGGACAACCCTGATGCCAATGTGACCCTGTCAAAATGAGTTTGACACCCCTGACTAGAGTGTAAAAAAACTATTCAGGACACATCTCTTTTACACAAAAGTGACAAGAGCTAACCTAAAACAGAATAAAACAGGTGTGACTGTTAAGTAAAACAAAGATGCTAATGCTTATGCTAATGTTAAACAAAGCTAGCTTGGACAAGATGGACAAACAGTTTTAAACCAGGACTAAGAAAGAACAGTAGGACTTGAATAAAAAACAAGAAAAGAAGATTGTGTTAATCATAAAAAGTGTAGAAAACTATTCAAGAGATTCAAATAACAGTTGGACAGGTGTGACTGTAAACTAAAGTTAAAATGCTAATGCTATGCTAATGAAAAGCAAAGCTAGCATCACAGAAAACATTTGGACAAACTTCGGAGCAGCTAGATTAAAACAGATTAAACATTCAAACAAGTAAACTAAAGTAAATGCTAATGCTATATGCTAATGTTAAACAAAGCTAGCTTCACAAAAAAGGTTAGACAAACTGTTTTAAACCAGGATTAAGAAAGAACTGAACTCCGACTTGAATAAAGACAGACAAAACAAGAAAAAACACAAGAAATGTTAGTAAAAAAGTGTAGAAAATCATTCAAGAGATGCAAATAAATATCTTTTTAACCACAAAAGAAAGAGCTAGCTAAAACAGATTGGACAGGCGTGACTGTAAACTAAAGTTAAAATGCTAATGCTATGTAATGAAAAACAAAGTTAGTATCACAGAAAACATTTGGACAAACTTTGGAGCAGCTAGATTAAAACAGATTAAAACATTCGGACAGGTAAACTAAAGTAAATGCTAATGCTAATGCTATATGCTAATGGTAAACAAAGCTAGCTTCACAAAAAAAACGTTTTAAACCAGGACTTAAATAAAGCCAGACAAAACTAGATTAAAACACAAGAAAAGCCAGCCTGCAGTGTCTAATTGTCCACAAAATAATTATGAAAAAGGATTTGTATAGATAATGTAAAATGTGTGGGTAAATGTGGTGTTTTTGTGGACATTAGTCTGACAGAGCTGAGGTTTGAGTGGAGTTTAAAGACACGTCTGCAGGGATTTGAACAGCTGTGGAAACTCACATTCTTTCACATGTTTGTCATGAAAAAGGGAGGAGAAAGAGGAGGAAAGAGAGAGAGAGGGAAAGAGGGGAGGGGAAGAAGGAGGGGAGAGGGAGGGTGAAAGAGAGAAGTGGGAGAAATAGAGGAATAGAGAGAAAAAGAAAAAAGCAAGTGAGAGATTAGAGAGAGAGAAGAGAAAGGAGGGGAGAAAGAGAGAAAAAATGAAAGAAAGGAAGAAAGAAAAAAGGGAGAGAGGAGGAGGAGAAAGGAGGGAGAGAAAGAGAGAGGGGAGAGGAAGAAAAAAAAGATGAATATAGAGTGAGGGGAAAAGGGATGAGAAAGAGAAAGGAGTGAGAGAAGAGGTGGATGACAGAAGAAGAGAAAGAAAGAGCAAGCAAGCAAGAGAGATGGGGGATATAAAAGAGAGAAGGAGAAGAGAGAGAGTTAAAGAGAAGGAAGAGAAATAAGGGAGAAGAGAGAGGGAGGGTAAAAGAAAGAAAGAAGGAAAAAAGAGAAGAGGAGAAAGAAAAAGAGGGAAAGGAGAGAAAGAGAGGGGAAGGAGAGGGTAAGAGAAAGAGAGAAGGAGGAGGGAATAAGAAGGGAGAGATAAAGAAAGAGAGAGAAGTAAACAAGAGAGAGATGGTAAAGAAAGAGGGAAGAAAGAAACAGAGCGAGAGAAGATCAGAAAAAAGGGAGAGAGAAAAGAGAGAGAAAGAGTGGGAGAGACAGAGGAAGAGGATAAGAAAAAAAAGCAAGCGAGAGATGTGGGAGAGAAGAAGAGATAGAAAGCGCGAGCGAGAAGAGAGGGATGGTAAGGGAAAGAGAGAAGGAAGAGGGAGAAAGAAAGAAAGACAAGGGAGGAGAAAGAGGGAAAGCAGAAAGATGGGAGACACAAGAACACGGTTGCAGAGTGGTTAACCATTTGCTCAGAAATGGGATCAATGTTGAACAAAAGCTCGCAGTCGTCGTGTGGAAGGAAGCCGGTCTTGTTTGGGTGGATTTCAAAGCTTTTCTCCAGGTCCTGAGGCTAAAACAGAGAGCGATAGTGTCCCGGGATTGTGACCGGGGCCTGGGGTCGTTTGGGAGGGTCAGAGGGTAGCTACGGAGCAGAGAATAAACTAAAAACAGCTCAGGTAACGAGAGAGACTCCAGTTACACACTTCCAACAAGAACGACTGGTGTGAGACAGGACAGACAGCTAAATGCATTTAAGTGATACAACTTTTCTGTGATTTGTTAAGGTTCAGGTTACAAATAGCAAAATGGTAATGGCTTGTGTTCATTTAATTCAATAACGTCTTTATCCACCTCAGAAACAGATGAGGCAAAAACATGACACATACATTTTTATGAGACCAGGCTTTATAATCAGGGCTGACTCTAAAACAGTTCTGCGCCTTTTTGAGTTGCGACCCATAAAATAAAAACTGTATATTTTACACCCCTGAACAAGTATAGGCTAATTGCACAGTGATAATGTAGTCTTTTGTTTGATTTTTTACATGAGCTAGTGTAATAGGTTCATTTATGTTATAATTACATGCACAAAAATGTCTCTGTTGCTGTTTATTCCACATACCTGGCATATCCTGTCATGGTCCACCCTCTCCGTGCGTCGTAATGTCCTCTTCCCTTTTGTGTTATTCTTTGATGGAAGAGGTTCGTTATCCAATGTAATACTTAATATTTTAAGTGCATTTTAATCATTATTTCACCTTTGTTTTGGTCGTTGAACACGCTATACTTACAGTATATTTAGGTCAATACTGTATTAAGCTTTAAAATTGTTTAGATGTTTGAAGTCTGGAAAAATACTGACGATGTCTCTGTCTCTTTGCAGTTTGAGCCAACTGTTAACTGCACATGTTGATTCTGTTCACTTTATTGTAATCCAGATTAGATGGAGACTGCCTCCAAGCGTTCGGCTGTGTCCTGTGGTTCACTCCTGAACTAACAAATATAAACCAGAAAACGCAGAAAGAAACACATCGATCACACTAGATTCATCTAGAGATTTTCGGCTGACGTCACTTTCCGCCTGTGCATGCTCCATACTGAAAGAGCCGCTGTCCATCAGGTTAGCTGGGGAAGCTTCTTTGATAAAAACAACAAAACGGGACAAGAGCAGCTGTTTGGATCAGGTCTGAACTGGTCTGACAGACGTCTGTCTCCTGAAGCTTGAGACAGTTTTCTTGCTATTTTTTCTCTCACCTGAATGTAACTTTTAAGGGTCGTAGGGTCTTGTGAGGAAGCTGGCCAATGTGGTCAAAGTAGGAGGCAGTAACGACTGATACAGTCTTACCAGACTGGGTTTTATTTAAAAAATAAAGGAACTTCGGTTGTAACGTAAAATAAATTAAGCACCCAACAGAAATAAGTAACTTAAAGGGCACTATGTAGAAAAACAAACAAACCAAGTGATTTCCTCTTTTGAACACCAGAGGGAGCCTTTCACATGCATTTTACCTATTAAGCATGATGCCATCTAGCGTCAATGATCCATATTCCGGCCCGTAATAAAACATTTCAAATACGTATAAATGTATCACAATTGATGTGGATTGGTTAACAGTGCTCTCTTAAGTATTCATGTTGTAAAGAATAAATATGATTTAAATGTTTGTGGACTATAAGTGATAATTAAAATTCCTCTCAATCTTACACAGTGCCCCTTTAAATAAAATTCAACATAACAACCACGTGCACACAACTACACTGAAGTCCTTCTTTCCTAATGAGTTGAAACGACCTTATACCCAGCAGTTAAGCACATTTGGTTTACAGGTATGACTTACTCTGAAGAAGTCTAGTTTAAGAAGGCTATTATTAATTGTTCATGGCTACTTGGTTCCCTTAAAAAACTGTGTTGAAACAGAACAATTCAGACAAAAATAACTTAAACCAAAAACACAAACAGAATGAAAACATACAACTCCAAACAGATCCCCCTCCATGTGGTCCCCCTCCAATGATAAAGATGGCCGACATATAGGGCACGCCCCTCTTTGACCATGTGGAGGTAAGTGAAGGAGACAAAATGAACTGTTTTAACTTAATCTTGAAAATAAAGCAAATGTAAATAATCTGTGTGAGATGTGATACTTATTTTCTGCTCGTTTGACCATTTAAATCCGTCTGAGTGAAAAGTGCTTCTTCATGAGCTTCTCTGTTTGGTTTCGCTCGACGTTTTCCAAATAAAATAATTTGTTTAGCTGTTACGTCAGTCAGTTTGTCTCTCCGTCTCTCTCTCTTCCCGGGAACGCCGTGTGCCTCCAAATCAAACACTTTTCCGCACATGAAGCTAGTTTTTATTTAGCGTTTAGCCCTGACACGCTACTCAGCCCTGCAGTTTCCCGTCAGAGAAGTTTTTATTTTGTGAGAGGCAAAGAGGAGCGCCGTTGTGCAGCTGCAGCCTCAGACGGGACGGTCCTGAAGCTGCGGTAGTTTTCCACATCCAAAAGTCGGGTTCACTTTGGGCAGAGCGTTTGAGCCGGACACAGGAGCAGATTGTGAAGGAAAAACACTGTAAACAACACAAGACTGGTTCAATTAAAGCCTGCAGTTATGTAAATCTCACCTTTTAAAACTTGAATCATTGTTTCTTCATCTGTGTTGCAGCATAAAGTGCAAATAAAGAGGCTGCACTTATTGTTACTTGTTAAACAAACCACCTTCTTTCTGAACCTTCTTTCATGACTAGTTTACTCAAAGTTTCAATAAGAATGATTCCTGCATGTTTGAGTAATCTTGTGTTGTCCTGCAGTTCGGTAAAGCCTTGTTCCCACCTACACCTATCCCCGCCCACTTGTCTGTATTTAATTGTGATTATTCCAAAAAATTCTGATTCATAGTCAGGCATCTATGGTTGAAAATAGTCACATTCACAACACTAAAATGTCAATTTTTAAATCTGCTGCTTGTAAAATCTTACAGTAAAGAGCGGGCTTATCAGTTTTGTGCAGGAAGTAAATAGACTTCTTTCTATTTCTTTCTATTTATGAGCTGTTTTACCAAAATTAAAATGTAAATTACTGATCCACATATAATAGTTTGTTCCTGAATACACAGAAAACAACAGTAGTTCCCTTTAATTGCTGTTGTGAATATAAATTATAGTTTTAAATTAATCGGTAGCACTTTAAAAGACCTAACAGTGCACTTTAGTAGTAACTTACTCTGGCTACTTACACTGGTACCTAGAGTGGTACTTGGAGGGGTACTTGTACCAGCAGTTACTGGTACATAACATTGATAGTTACTGGTATTACAGTGGTACTTATGGTGGGTATTGGTAGTTGTATCAGCACTGACTGTTGTACTATAAAGGAGGCATACTACCTTAACTTACCAGTACTTTTTATTGGTACCTTATCTTGGTACCAAGATCCCTAACACTTAGCCAGTAACATATTGCCAGCCACTTGCCACCTTTAATACTTTGTGGACTACATCTACATTTTGTTTCAGTGGTCACTGGCTAAGTACCAAAAACTGCATAGAACATCACTGAAACCATAGGATAGAAGTAGTCCACTGCGATGATTAGCCAGTACCTAAGCCAAAGTTATGGTTAGCAGGTAACTTGCTGGTAATGAGTACCCCTCCAAGTACCACCTTAGGTACCAGTGTAAGTACCACTGTAAGTACCAGAGTAAGTACTACTAAGTGTCACTGTTAGATACTAGTAAGTGACACGGTAATTAACTGGTAGGTAACGTGCTACAATTAATCAAAACAAATAAAATGTTTTAAAAATATTTGCAACTTATCTAGATAAACATTTTTATGATATATAAATTTAACCAAATGACTGTGTTCTGGTCTATTTTGATGTCTCAAGTAAAAAGAGCATATTATAGTGTTGGCCCAACTTTTACATGGTTGTAGTGTTGCTTTTGTATTTTCTTGTTTTTATGAAATGCTGGCTAAAATGCCACAAAGTTAGAAATACATTTCACTTTCTATTAAAATCTGAAATATTTCGAGTACCCCCTGCATAGGGTCCACGTTTGTGAGCATGCTCAGTTACTTTTATCCAGCTGCAGATCGATTGTCTGTTTACATGACGTCTGAAATCTACAATTGGTCGGGACCAGCCTCCTGACTCATGGACTTGTGAAAAAATGTCTCCACTGGAATGAAATTGGTAAAATGCTTAGTGATATTTTAAAGAGAAATATCTTAACTTTATTTTAGTGAAAGGAATAGTTCAACCTGTCATAAGCACTTTACGTGAGGTGTTTTTTGACCTGTACAGTATTTCTGGTTCATTTTCTCAGTGTTTGTGGAGTCTTTTCACTTTCCAAACACGCCCGTGCCTGTGTTTCTGTGTTTCTGTGTGTTGTCTGCTGCTGCGTGCACACGTCATTCACACGCACATATTTAAACTGTTGTGTGGTGGAAAAACACGCCTCCAGGCCACTCTTTCTGTTCACGGTAAATCTCAGCTGTCAGTCATTCTTTCTGTACCTCTGCCTCGGGCTTTGTACAAATGTCACACGCACCTATGCAAAACTTTAGCCTTTTCACCACATGAGCCTCGACATGTTCTGTGCTGATCCCATTATGAGCATGTTTGGGACACATGTACACGTCTGGGACAAAACATGACTGGAATGAGCAGATTATAGAACTTATTTTCTTATTTATTACCAATATTAAATGAGTGACATACTCTTTGTAGCTTGATGAGTTTGACTTCAGACTTGACATGGACTTGTCTCTCTTTGACTGACTTGTCTCTTTGACATGGACTTGTCTCTCTTTGACTTTTTTTTTTTTTGACTTGGACTTGTGACTTGGACTTGTCTCTCTTTGACTTGGACTTGGCTTGTCTCTCTTTGACTTGGACTTGATTTGGACTTGTCTCTCTTTGACTTGGACTTGTCTCTCTTTGACTTCAGACTTGACTTGGACTGTCTCTCTTTGACTTGGACTTGATTGGACTTGTCTCTCTTTGACTTGGACTGATGGACTTGTCTTCTTTGACTTGACTTGATTGGACTGTCTCTCTTTGACTTGGACTTGACTTGGACTTGTCTCTCTTGACTCAGACTTGACTTGGACTGTCTTTTGACTTGACTGATTGGACTTGTCTCTCTTTGACTTGGACTTGACTGGACTTGTCTCTCTTTGACTTGGACTTGACTTGACTTGTCTCTCTTTGACTTGGACTTGATTTGGACTTGTCTCTCTTGACTTCAGACTTGACTTGGACCTTGTCTCTCTTTGACTTGGACTTGGACTTGGACTTGTCTCTCTTTGACTTGGACTTGTTCTTTGTGACTTGCTCTCTTGACTCAGACTTGTCTCTCTTTACTCAGACTTGTCTCTCTTTGACTCAGACTTGTCTCTCTTTGACTCAGACTTGTCTCTCTTGACTCAGACTTGTCTCTCTTGACTCTGACTTGTCTCTCTTTGACTCGACTTGTTCTCTTTGATCGCTTGTCTCTTTGACTCAGACTTGTCTCTCTTTGACTCAGACTTGTCTCTCTTTGACTCATGACTTGTCTCTCTTTGACTCAGACTTGTCTTGTCTCTCTTTGACTCAGACTTGTCTCTCTTTGACTCAGACTTGTCTCTCTTTGACTCAGACTTGTCTTCTTTTTTTTCTCTTTGACTTGGATTGTCTCTCTTTGACTCGACTTGTCTCTTTTGACTCAGACTCTTTCTCTTTTTGACTTGTCTTTTTGACCCTTGTCTCTCTTTGACTCGGACTTGTCTTTTTTTTTTTTTTTTTGTGTCTCTCTTTGACTCAGACTTGTCTCTCTTTGACTCAGACTTTGTCTCTCTTTGACTCGGACTTGTCTCTCTTTGACTCGACTTGTCTCTCTTTGACTCAGACTTGTCTCTCTTTGACTCAGACTTGTCTTCTTTGCTCTTTCTCTTTGACTCAGACTTGTCTCTCTTTGACTCAGACTTGTCTCTCTTGACTCGGACTTGTCTCTCTTTGACTTGAATGCTCTCTTTGACTCGACTTGTCTCTCTTTGACTCAGACTTGTCTCTCTTTGACTCAGACTTGTCTCTCTTGACTCAGACTTGTCTCTCTTTGACTCAGACTTGTCTCTCTTGACTCGGACTTGTCTCTCTTTGACTTGGACTTTTCTCTTTGACTTGGACTTGTCTCTCTTTGACTCGACTTGTCTCTCTTTGACTCGACTTGTCTCTCTTTGACTCAGACTTGTCTCTCTTTGACTCGGACTTGTCTCTCTTTGACTCAGACTTGTCTCTCTTTGACTCGACTTGTCTCTCTTTGACTCAGACTTGTCTCTCTTTGACTCAGACTTGTCTCTCTTTGACTCAGACTTGTCTCTTTATACTTGTTTTTTGATCAGACTTGTCTCTTTGACTAACTTGCTCTCTTGACTCGACTTGTCTCTCTTTGACTCAGACTTGTCTCTCTTTGACTCTGACTTGTCTCTCTTGACTCGGACTTGTCTCTCTTTGACTCAGACTTGTCTCTTGTGGCTCTCTCTTGACTCGACTTGTCTCTCTTTGACTAGACTTGTTTTTTTTTTTTTTTTGTCTCTCTTGACTCAGACTTGTCTCTTTTTTTTTTTTTTTCTTGTCTCTCTTTGACTCAGACTTGTCTCTCTTGACTCAGACTTGTCTCTCTTTGACTCAGACTTGTCTCTCTTTGACTCAGACTTGTCTCTCTTTGACTCAGAACTTGTCTCTCTTTGGACTTCGGACTTGTCTCTCTTTGACTCAGACTTGTCTCTCTTTGACTCATGACTTGTCTCTCTTTACTCAGACTTGTCTTCTTGTCTCTCTTTGACTCGACTGTCTCTCTTTACTCAGATTGTCTCTCTTTGACAGACTTGTCTCTCTTTGACTCAGACTTGTCTCTCTTTGACTCGAGACTTGTCTCTCTTGACTCAGACTGTCTCTCTTTGACTCGGACTTGTCTCTCTTTGACTCAGACTTGTCTCTTTGACTCAGACTTGTCTCTCTTTGACTCAGACTTGTCTCTCTTTGACTCAGACTTGTCTCTCTTTGACTCAGACTTGTCTCTTTTTGATTTCTCTCTTTGACTCAGACTTGTCTCTCTTTGACTCAGACTTGTCTCTCTTTGACTCAGACTTGTCTCTCTTTGACTCAGACTTGTCTCTCTTTGACTCAGACTTGTCCTCTTTGACTCAGACTTGTCTCTCTTTGACTCAGACTTGTCTCTCTTTGACTCAGACTTGTCTCTCTTTGACTCAGACTTGTCTCTCTTTGACTCAGACTTGTCTCTCTTTGACTCAGACTTGTCTCTCTTTGACTTGACTTGTTCTCTTGACTCAGACTTGTCTCTCTTTGACTCAGACTTTTTTTCTCTTTCTTTTTGACTACTTGTCTCTTTGACTCAGACTTGTCTCTCTTTGATCAGACTTGTTTTTTGACTTCTCTCTTTGACTCAGACTTGTCTCTCTTTGACTCAGACTTGTCTCTCTTTGACTCGATTTTTTTGACTCAGACTTGTCTCTCTTTGACTCAGACTTGTCTCTCTTTGACTCAGACTTGTCTCTCTTTGACTCGAGACTTGTCTCTTTGACTCAGACTTGTCTCTCTTTGACTCAGACTTGTCTCTTTGACTCAACTTGTCTCTTTACTTGGCTTGTCTCTCTTTGACTCAGACTTGTCTCTCTTTACTAGACTTGTCTCTCTTTGACTAGACTTGTCTCTCTTTTGACTTGGACTTGTCTCTCTTTGACTCATGACTTGTCTCTCTTTGACTTGGACTTGTCTCTCTTTGACTCAGACTTGTCTCTCTTCGACTCAGACTTGTCTCTCTTTGACTCGGACTTGTCTCTCTTTGACTCAGACTTGTCTCTCTTGACTCAGACTTGTGTCTCTCTTTGACTCAGACTTGTCTCTCTTTGACTCAGACTTGTCTCTCTTTGACTCCGCGACTTGTCTCTCTTTGACTCAGACTTGTCTCTCTTTAACTTGTCTCTTCTTCTCTTCTGTCTCTGTCTCCGTCCGGATCGTTTCTTCTTGTAAAAACTCTCACATATTCAGTATTCAAACACGTCTCTTTTGTTTGCTCGGTCTCATACTGTGCGTGTTCCAGGGCGACGGCTGAAGCTCGTATAAAATGCTTCAGATAAAGTGTGTGGAGTCGTGAGGAGAGGGAAACATCACTGACATTTCATTAAACTGTCCTGAACCGGAGGAATGCGGAGAATGTCTCGTATGTTTAAATCCGATTAGCTTCAGTTCAGACCTGAGCCAATATAAGACGACGTTCAGCTCAAACTGGGTCAAAGAAAAGCAAAGATAAAGATCCTTTTATTTAAAGTTTTGTTTGTAGTGTTTGTCGCGATACTTCATTCAGAGCCACAGTCCTTGATCTTTGCCCTCGTGTGTTTTGAAAAAGATTTACCAGAGAGATGTCTGCACTCTGCTCCAAACAAAAGACTTTTATTGTGACGTGAGAGAGAGAGAGGACTTTTATTGTGGCGAGAGAAAGAATGTTGTGGACACGGGACGATGCAGTTCGGAGTTTAAATGGACTGTAAAAAGTAGACGTAAAGACCGAGCGAATACAGTATGCAATGTGAGGAAGTCAGAAGGTGGGAAGAGCAAGTTTTGTCTTTTTAATAACATTGTACTTGCCATAGAATGTCTTGTGATTAATGTCAGAAGCTATTGACCCTATTTTGTCCCGCCTACTTTTCTAGGACGTGCACTTCCTGTTTAGCTGCATTTAGCCTGTAGATTTCAGTCGATGGGTTTATTTTAACTGTCATTATATTTAATTAAAATTGCCCCACAAGACAGACAAACAAACACGTTAGCTACCTTAACAGAGCTAAACAGGAAGTGCATTTCCAAGCCAAGTGGGCGGGACAAAATAGGGTCAATTGGTCTACAATATTCTCTGTATTGAATGTGACTGGCTGGTAAAATGTTGTGATGTCACTTCAACAGATCCTATAAAGTTTTACAAGCTGTTTTTGGGAAGTTTAGGAGCTTTTTAGTATGTCTTAAAACTTAAAACACAGAGAAGTGTTCGACGACCCGACGAGAAACAACATAAGGTCACATGACTGAAACCCAGCAATAAATACAGTCGACAACAAGTCCTGCCTTACACAATGACAACTTTTAAAAATGTTGAGTTTAAGTGTATTTCTAACAAAACTAATTTAAGTCGAAAAAGTAGATTGTTTGTTGTTGACATGGAGTTGTCTTGGAAAAGTAAACTGAAAGTTCTGAAGCTGTGAAACCTCCCTGGCAGTGCTAGCATCACCGTTAGCATTCAGCTCACAGCGATTGTTAGAATTGTTAGATATATTACATAGTTGGACCGTTAGATCACTTAATTCATACCCATGTCGTCGTATATTTTGGCGTTTTCGCAAATGAAAGTACTAAGAACTAGTCCTAACATTCCTCCAGTCCAGTTGTGTTCACACAGCAACAACTGTCTCTGAAAGTTGGTCTTAGCTTTAGCATTAGCATCTGTTTAGTCTGGAACATTTAAATAGGTTAATGCTAGATAGTCAGGTCCGGAGGGATGATGGTTAAGTTTAGGAAAAAGGTTTGGGTAAAGGTTAAGATAAAAAATATAACAGTTTAAGTGCGTTTAGCAACAGAAATAAACTCATTACCATAGCAACCAGCTCACTTCTGTCCCTTCGGACCTGACTATCTAGCACAAACCTTAAATAAAGTGGTGTTAGAAAAACACAAAAGTTGTCTTTTCCCATCCACATAAAACTAAGATTTACAAAACCTATAAACATCACAGAAATTAAAACAAAATTATTCACTGTAATTCCTAATAGTCTACTATTTACATATTAAACAAGTAAATTTGAGGTGTTACAGGTTTAAGGAAATCTAAATATGAGAACGTTTAAAACATGTTTCCAAGCAAAGTCAGTAGGTCTTTTCCCTGTGTAGGAACTTTTTTCAGTTTATAGTACTTTTTTAGTTCCAGTCCTCATTTTAGGCGTGTTCACACAGAGCAGGAACTATGGACTGGGGCCACATTTTAGGAACTTTTTTAGCTTCTATTCTGGGGCAGGTACTTTCGATCAGACCAGGAACCTTTCGGTGAGACAAACATATTTACAATGTTAACTTTGTTTAGAAATATGTTTTATACGTTCTCACATTTAGATGTTATTTAAAAGCAACAGCTCCCCAAATTTGTTCATTCCAATTTGTAAATCGTAGCCTATATTACAAATTTAGGAATTATAGAGAATAATTTAGTTTAATTGTTAATATCAGTGATTTTATGTTTTGCACATTATAGTTTTATGTGGAATCAAAAAAAGACCACTTATGTTTTTCTAACACCACATAATGACATATTTAAATGTTCCAGACTAAACAGATGCTGAAGCTAGTTAGACCCACTTTCAGAAACATTTGCTGTTTGAACACAGACATGGGGACAGGATAGTTCTTCTGACTAAACAGGGACTGAAAGAATGTTGGGACTAGTTCTTGGTACTTTCATGTGGGAAAACGCCTTGTGTTGTAAATGTGTCACCAAAAGGTTCCTGCTCTGACTGAAAAGTACCTAGAGCAGGAACTAAAAAAGTCCCTAAAGTGTGGCCCCAGTCCATAGTTCCTGCTCTGTGAGAACACGTCTAAAATGAGAACTGGAATTACAAAAAAGTACTAGGAACTAAAAAACTTTCCTACATTGGGAAAAGGCCTTTCCACACAATAGGCGTTTTCCCACATGAAAGTACCAAGAACTACTCCCCTCATTTCTTCAGTCCCTGTTTAGTCAGAGGAACTACCCTGTCCTCATGTTTGTGTTCACACAGCAGCAGTTTCTGAAAGTGGGTCTAACTAGCTTCAGCATTAGCATCTGTAAAGTCTGGAACATTTAAATAAGTCATTATGGTGTTAGGAAAACAAAAGTTGTGTTTTTTTTGATTCCACATAAAACTATGATGTGCAAAACTTAAAAACACCACTGAAATTAACAATAAATCAAAAGTATTCACTGTAATTCCTAATAATAATCTTATAGGCTACTATTTACAAATAAATAAATACATTTTAAGAGTTACTGCCTTTAAATATTTTTTCTAAAGAATAAGCACAATTTATCTGAACATCAGAATGTGTAAAACATGTTTCCAAACAAAGTTAGTGTTGTAAATGTGCTGGTGTCACCAAAAGGTTCCAGGTCTGACTGGAAAGTACCTGCCCCAGAGCAGGAGCTAAAAAAGTCCCTAAAGTGTGTCCCCAGTCCATAGTTCCTGCTCTGTGTGAACGCTCCCAAAATGGGGACAGGAACTAAAAAAGCTCTAGGACCAGAAAAAAGTTCCTACAGTGGGAAAAGGCCTAATATTCCTTAAGTCCACATTTGCTTTTGTAGTTTTTGTACAGTTAAGTATTCCCCCACAGAGGTTCGGTGGGCGTGGCCTCTAAGTGCTAACAACATAAACAAGGACACATGATGTTGGATCCACATGCCACACAAACCACAAATGAACACAATGCATTGTTGTTTTTAAATTAGCATTTGTGTTAGAATTGGAATTTGCATTTTTTTTTTTTTTTTTTTATGTTTGTGTGCATGTTTTGTCCTTCAGGGCCACAGTAGCATAGGGCCTAAGTCACTGGGGACAGTTTTGAAAGAAGAGTTGGCTATTTTAAGTTATTTTGCTGCATATTATAGCTAAAGGAACAAGATTTCCATGGAAACGATACAAAGAGATTATGTTAAAATGTATAAAGTCAGGTTGTCTCTGAGTAAAGTACGTCCTCTGTTGCAGCTGTTTGCTAAAGTTGTTGAATGTTACATAAAGTCGTTCACATAATTTAACTTTCCCTGAGATAAAATCATATGTTTGAGCTTCGGAAAACTCATTTAGTTTGTGTTGACAGCGACGCAACTGTAAATGTTTGTGTTTGCTCTTTTAACGGCGGAAAAACTGAAAGAGAGAGAGAGAGGAGAGAGGGAAAGAGGGAGGAGAGAGGAGAGAGGGGAGGAGAGAGAGAGAGGAGAGAGAGAGAGAGGGAAAGAGAGGAGAGAGAGAGGGAAAGAGAGAAGAGAGAGAGAGAAAGAGAGAGAGAGAGAGAGAGGGAGAGAGAGGAGAGAGAGGGAAGAGAGAGGAAGGAGAGAGAGAGGAGGAAAGAGAGGGGAGAGAGAGGAGAGAGAGAGGGAGGAGGAGAGAGGAAAGAGGGAGAGAGAAGAGAGGGGGGAAGAGGGAGGGAGAAGAAGGGGGAAGAGAGAGAGGGAAGAGAGAGGGGAGAGAGAGGATGGAGAGAGAGAGAGAGAGGAGAGAGGGAAAGAGAGGGAGAGAGAGGGAAAGAGAGGGAGAGAGATGGAGAGAGAGAGAAGGAGAGAGAGAGGGAAAGAGAGGGAGAGGAGAGAGAGAGGGAAAGGGAGGGAGAGAGATGGAGAGAGAGAGAGAGAGGAGAGAGAGAGGGAAAGAGAGGGAGAGATGAGGAGAGAGAGGGAAAGGGA
>CM076411.1:22710998-22865998 GCA_038363315.1 Mugilogobius chulae | reverse complement strand
CCCACTTGTTTGTAGGCTTTGTTTTGCTCGTAGACAGATCACGTTGAGAGAGAGAGAATTAGGGAGAAAGAGGCTTGTTGCATTTTATAAAACGTAACTACCTGATCACACTTTCTCCTCCTCAGTGTCTTTTTGCTGTCTCTGTCCTCCTCCAGTGTCACGTCGTACAGCAGGTTAAACACGGCAACGAGCATTTTAATAGATCCATCTGAGCTCTGCATCAGTCCAGATCATGTCCCGTGTTTGCCGTGTCTCCAGATTTTCAAAGCCACGAACGACCAAGTCTTTGAAAAAGCCCCCAAACAAGCGACCTTTCGTTAAAAAAGTTGTTAAAAGACTTTAGTAAACAGTTGTCCTTTTCCTTGATGTGTGAGGAGAACATGTCACGTGTCACAGGAGTGGAGTCTCTGGCTGACGCCGACTTCCAACGCTTCTGAAGATGGACTTCCCCAACTCCTGTGGTGTTTTCAGACTCCTAAATGCTCGTCAACGAACGCCCCAGACGTCAATACGCACCGCGAATACGCTTGAACGCCCAAGACGCTGGTTTACATTGACTTAACATTGAAAATGGACACAAAGTTGCTGTCCAGTGTGAACGCACCATAAAACTTAAAGAGTAAGCCATTTTCCAGCTTAAACAGATGCAGTAATTGTCACTTCAAATACTGTAACTATACAATAATCAAATACAGAGACTATTATTTGTATGTCAAAGATTAGTAAGGTTCATTTTAGTTCTTAGTTTAGTTTTTAGTCTCACAAGTTACAAACTAATAATGACATTGACTAATCAGAAAGTTTTGGTTTAATTGAGTTTAATGGACCTCAGTATTTCGTACAACCTGCGTATGCTTCTGCAGTAGATTTTTCCTTTAAACTCTGAGAATCTCTTCATAAACATTTCTTCTCTGTGATCTGGACTTTCCATTGGTCCCTTGAGTCCAGACCGGTCCCACACTCAGTCTTATATTTAGGCAGAAAACGGTCGGTGCAGATGTTTTATGGATGGAGCTGTGGTCTCTGCTGGAGGAACTGACCACAGACTTTAGGAACCGCCGCGTTTAAGTGTGTTTGGAGAGAGGGCAGAAAATAGACTCACAGCAGGCTCTGACACGAAGAAGCAAAAAAACAAACACTGCTCAGAAGACGTTTGGATGTGCAGCGAATGAGCCCAGCGTCGTTAAAGATGACATCATTTCAAGTTTAAAGTCTAAAGCCCTGTTCACTTCTCTATTCAGTCAGATTTGTATTTTTAAACTTGAAAATCAACTTTTTCTAAGTCAGAAGTTATGATTATGTACTTAAAAAGGAGGCATTGCTCTCTTCAGAAGGTGGAAGGAGGAGTTCAAGTATCTCAGGGTCTTGTTCACATGGGAAGGGTGGACAGTGATGAGGTCGTTGTGTCGGACCACTGTGGTGAAGAAGGAGCTGAGTCCAAAGGCAAAGCTCTCAATTTAACGTCAAACTAAGTTCCAAACCTCACCTGTGCTCATGAGCTTTGGGTAATCACCAAAAAGACAAGATCGCAAATACAAGCGATAAAGCTCAGTTGAGGACCGCGAAGGTCCGCTTGACCGTGTTATGTCATTTTTGCAGACATGCTCCCTCAAGCGGACCAGGTTTCCCACGTCAGCGTCAAGGAGAAATTTGTCAGAAATCAAAGCATTTCAGTGGCAGGTCTCTTCTGGCCTCTACAAGCAGTCGCTTGAAACGCATAGAAACTATAAACACTGACGTGTCTGCTCTGCTCTAGACTGTGTGTCTCATTATGGTGCAGACTTCACCTGTGGGAGGCATAAACCAAGCTTTTAATGAGTTCCCTCTGTGGTGGCTGGGCGCTTCCTTAGAGAGAGGATGAGGAGCTCAGTCACACGGGATGAACTCAGCATAGAGCCACTGCTTCTCCACATCAAGACCCAATAACAGGCAGGTTAGGGAACACTTGGTGGTGGTTGGAGGTTGAGGTGACTCGCTTCTGCTCAGCTGCTCTGGGCTGTTGCTGTCACTGAGTGAGTGAGAGAGAGTTGTTGTGAACCATCTCACTGTGAAGCGCTTTGTAACTCTGTCTATGAAAAACGCTATAAATAAAGCTTACTTCTTAACTTATTTACTTACGTATGGCTCAGACAACTGTTCCTCTGCCTCCAGAACAAAACCTCCCTGGTGAGGTGTTCTGGGCATTGGGGAAGACCCATCTGGAGGGTCTATGTCTCTCGTCTGGCTTGGGAATACCTCAGGATTCCTCTGGAAGTGCAGGAGGAAGAGTGTGTGTAAAGGGAAGTCTGAGCCTCCTGCTCAGACTGCTGCCTCTGTGACTCGACTTCTGATAAAACGGAGATTGATTTTAAAGTATTTCTAGCTTTTGTTCAAGACTTGGAGCAGGTTCTAAACTCCAAAGTGCCATTATAACTATTACACCGGAAGATTAATAGCATCGTCATTTTATGTTCATTCTGATTCCAAAATGTGTTCAAACCCATTCTGTTGACTTCTTTATTCTTTGTTTTAGCTCATTTATCTCTGGATGTTCAACACACTTGAAACAAACACTGATTTCCATGGCTGTTGTGTTTTTTACTTGAGCTCTTGTAGCCATTTCTTCACACACACCTCACCTAGTTCTTTTTCCTTTCAATAAGACTTGTTGTTGTTGTGTCTTAGAAGCCTGAGGTCTTTCTCCTGTAGATAATAGTTTTTGTTGTGTTTCAGGAGCCTGAGGTGGGCACTAACCCGGTGCAGGTGGAGTGGGAGAGTTCGACGAGGCCATTGACCCAGAGGAGGAGGTGGTGGAGGACACTCTGGACAGTGAGTACAGGCTTTTCTCTGGACTCTGCTGATATTCTTCCCAATGAACAGGTCCTTATATAGAAGTTCTCCACTGTTTATAAAATACATGAGATTAAATAAGTGCCACCTGTGTGTGATAATAAAGCCACACCCTGTTCTTCTTCTGTGTGTGGTGTCGTGTGAGGATCAAACAGAGGAAATGACAGCGTTAGCCTCAGACTCAGTAATGAAAGGTTTCTTCTGTTTAAACCACTGAGACTCAAAGCAAACACAGGCTGAAGCAGAGAGGCTGTTCTGAGCTGTTCTGAAGTGGATCTACTTTAGTAATCAAAGAACTGTTATCCAATGTAGGCTACAAAACATTCTCAAGGACCTTAATCTTGGCACAAATCTTCTACTCAAGTAATAAATCAAACAATTGCCTATCTACAATCACTAAATGATCTTTCAAAAACAATTGTCTGACAACTGGTGACAGGAGAAAAACTATGAGTATTAGCTTTGATTTGACTCCATCTTTCCTGTTTTCATTTCTGTCTCAACTCTTTAAAAATCCACAAACATGTTTAAACTTCTGTGGCTTGAGTCTGTGGCCTCATTGTGTATTACTTTACACTTTTGTCATTATATTTGTCCATGACTTCACTGTCTTAAAACCATCCCAGGAGGAATGAATAAACTCTGTATTTGCAGTCGCTCCTATCCATGGACATGTCCCTTTCAAAGTGTTGTTGATTTTTACCTGAGTTGAAACATCTTTACTACACTTTACTACATAGTTACATGTTACAGTATTTTGTTTCTAATTAGTATCTGTAGTATTGATTTTTTTTTTTTTTTTAGTATTTCTAAAAAAATCCAAAGGCAGACTTGAAATACACTGTTACCAGATAAACATGTAGAGCAGGGGTCTGAAACTCAAATGGAGCTGGGCCGAAATAATCAAAGTCAAAGTTGGTCAAGGGACATATTTTAAAATACATTACTCACTATGCTATTATCTATAGAAATAAGATTCATTAGGCAATGTAAACATAGCCTAATGCAGCATAATGTATATTCTATTGTGTCCATATCCAGAGTTTTACATTTTATATCATACACACACGACAAAGTGACAAAGTAAATAAAACTGGGCAATCAAGGTCTAGTTCTGCCCTGGAAAATTATAGACAAATTGTAAGTAATTTGCTGTATTCTGATACATTTTTTAAGTTTAATAATCACATCTCAACGCTATATCTTGATCTCAATTAGTGTGGCCTTAACTACCACTGTCAGCATTTGACCTAAACACATCTTTTGACATGATAAAGTGTATGAAGGTGCACTGTGTAACTTTTTGACCAAAAACAGATGCACGTTTTTATCACTCATATGTCTTTGCTACACTAAATACTATTTCTTATCTATTAAGTTCTGTGCACAGCTTTGAGACACTTGTTTTACATCATTAACACAATGTACAGTCAATAATGTGTTTCCTTCCACAGACCCATGCCTGAACCATCACTGCAAGAAGGGAAAAGTGTGTGAGGTGGACGAATCCAACACTCCCATGTGCGTGTGCCAGGACCCCTCCACCTGCCCCCCCGCCGACGGAGAGTTCGAGCACGTAAGTAACACCTCCACCTGCTGCTCCTCCACCTGCCCTAGCTCCAACAACAGTATATCCAAATGGACAGATATTTTTAGGGATGAGCAGACAAGCCTTTGCAAACTAACTTCATGATGCTTTTTGTTTTTGTTTGCAGGTTTGTGGCACCGATAACAAGACTTACGACACGTCCTGCCACTTCTTCGCCACAAGTGCACTCTGGAGGGAACCAAGAAGGGACACAAGCTGCACCTGGACTACATCGGACCCTGCAAATGTGAGAGACTAAAGAGGATGTTAGTCGAGGTTTTGAGTCTGAGTTGGATTCTTCACTTCAAGGAGAGTCTTTGTGCACTACGAGCACAAAGCTTTACATTTATTTACAGATGATGAGGCAATGTTTCTTCTTTATTTCATGTGCACATGCAGCATGTGAACGTCACGATGATGCTCCCGACAAATAGTGACACACAACACAAGGAGAAAAAAGACAAAAAGTCTCTTACGAAAATCCTTACTCTGGCCACACCTCGCTGAACTCGTAGAGGGAAACATCGGGCTTAAAATCTGGTCAAAGCTCCTAGTGTGCAGCCGGCTCAACTAGAGAATCTCTATCTGTGTGTGAAAAGTTTAGGAAACTCAAAAGCAGCACAGTGGCGGATCTAGAAATGTTTCTTTTTGTGATAATTTTTTATTGTTCATTTTCCCCATAATATGGGAGTCATATGGGAGTATAGGAATTGTCAGTCCAAGTCATTGGGTACAAGTAACAGATAATTTCAAAAAACATATATACAAATAAAACAATTATAAAAAAGAGAGAAAAAAGTAACAAAAATAAAAAAATAAGTAAAGTTAATAATTATAAAAAGGAAAATAATAATTAATATTAATAATAATAACTAAAGTATTAGCTAAGCAAAATAAATTCATCATACACATACATCTATACGTACATACACATATACAGTATATAGTGTACACACAAATATGCATACATACATGTATCTTCTTTGCACCCAATGATTGCTTCTTTAGCTTATTTACCCATCCCACCCTGTCCCACCCACCCCAACCACTACCACCCAGACCGCCACTACCACCCACTACCTCCACTACCACCCACCCCATCCACTAGGACCTTTTCACTCATCTTGTGTTGATTTAAGTACATTTTTAATTTTGGATGCTGTTTCTTCCCATATAACAATGTTTTCTCTTTTGGCTTGATGAATTTTGGAGACCCAGCATTCTATATAACAATATCTAGAAAATCAAGAAGCCATTTTTGCTTTGTTAAAAAATTGGGGGTTTTCCATCTGCAAGCAATGAGGCGTTTAGCTGCAGTGAGGCCAGACAGCCAAATACGTTTTTGTCTAATTGTCAGTAGCAAATCTGAGCTATCATTTAAGAGTAGCGTACTTGGTGAATAAGGTATCGAGATTCCTAGCATGGTAGAAAGAGTTTGTGTGACGTCTTTCCAAAAAGCTGCCACCCCTGGGCACTCCCACACCATGTGAAAAAAAGTTCCCATGGTGTTTAATGAGCAGAGAGTGCATTGTGGGGATGGGAGAATGTTTATTTTGTTTAGTAACTGGGGATAAAAATATGTTCTGTAAATAAAATTGTAATGAATTATTTGATGGTTGGGATTCCTGGAAGAATAGAAACATTTTGCCAGATACCATTCCAGTTTATTTGGCTATGCGTAGGTAAATCTGCTAACCACTGTTTTTCGCGACAAAAAGTTCATCAAAAGATTTACAAAAATAGTTATACACTGTGGATACCAATTTGCCTGATTTTGTCAGTAATTCGTGGAATGGATGAGTAGGAAGTGATGTATTCCACGGAACACCATAAGTTTTCATAGCTGTACGAATTTGAAGATAAAAATAAAAAGAGGTACCTGGTAAATTGAATTGTTTTTGTAGTTCTTGAAAAGATTGAAGCCTGATAGATAGAAATGTTTCTGTGGGGTGGCCAGGCAGGGCCATGAATCTTACAAGGATGGCACAAAAATTGCGGCCATGGGGGGCCATCAATATCCACATAAACTGTAATGTATAATTATAGTTTATGTGTTATAATCCTTATTAATATAACAAACAACCGCCCATAGCCAGGCTCACGTTTTCCAATGTGATGCGTGCAGAGGGTTGTTCGTGTGCGCGTGCGCTGGTCTCTGCTTGCGTGTGATGTGCTCTTCATGGTCCGGGTAAAGTAAGCACAGGCTCTGGTCTGGACTGTGCCAAACAGTTCCGTACGCTCTTCCTCGTGCCCACGCACGCTGTTCACCACTGTAAAGTCCAGTCTGGTCTGAAACATCCAGCCGCCTGTTCTGGGTGTGCACAGCTACAGTGATCAAAAGCACAGTAGAGACTGACAGTGCAGCTCCAAAGCACCGCTGGCAGATAAAGATAATTATTTTTTATCTGTATTATTATTATTTTAACTGCTAATTCCTCTTCAATAAGTGTTTTGCTAAAGTTAATCATTTTTACAGCTTAAACATGTTCATTTCTGTGACCTTATTGCACTGCTCATCTGCACAGGTAAAGGTTCACTAAATTCAAAAAAGCTATTGTAATCACTCGCTGCCTCTGCACTCAGGCTGCCCAAACACAAACAACTCTTTAAGACACGTCAGCGCTCAGACCAGGAGGTTCAAGATACGGCCATTATACTGACTGTAGCTGCAGTGTTGTGTGAGCAGGTGCTTGTGTCTTTGCTCAGACTGGTTCAGACTTGTTTTTCTGATCCTGTTTATCTCCTCCACACACTTCTCTTCACAGTTTGGTCCTAAAGGGTCAAAGGGAGATTAGGTCACAGCAGCAGAAACATCTGAGGAATGTGTTGAGGAGGATTAGTGAGGTCTGGAAAAGCAAATAAAACGTTTAACACGATTTATATGAAATGCAGAGAGAAAAAAACAACTATAACGCTTAAAATGTCCTTTGTTTTTGTTTAGCAGCAGTGAGGAAAGACCTGACACTCTACACATTCATACAGCTTGAACTGAATGTGTTTTTCTTTTGTTTTCCCTCAGACATCGAGCAGTGCGTGGACACCGAGCTGAGCGAGTTTCCTCTGAGGATGAGAGACTGGCTGAAGAACGTCCTGGTGACTCTGTACGAGAGAGACGAGGAGAACAACCTGCTCACCGAGAAGCAGAAACTCAGGGTAAAAACACACACTTGCTCATTCAGTTTCTCTCAAGTGTTCTTGGAGCTTTTCCAGTTGGGAGAGAAGTGAAGCTCACATCAGAGCTTGTATTGTTTTCAGGACTGAGGTTATCATTGCGTAATGAAGCACCGTTTGGCTGAAGTGGTTCAGAAAGTGGTTCATTTTGGCAGAGCTGTGTTGAAGCAAAAGCATCTCCTTATGATCCGCAACAGAGTCTGGATCTGGAACACCCGGTCTGAAGTGTTCCAGATCATGTTGTTTTACGGTTTTACGACTGATTAAAGGCTCTCAATAAAAAAAAAACAAGTTTAGACTCCACTGATCCATTTTAAAAACTCCTGTTGTGTATGCAAGAATGAATTTATTTTGGGGAAAAGTGGGCGAGTGTCGCAATGAGAGTTCGAGACCAGCTCAACCATCAATTGTATATGTTGTATATTCATGTCTAAATGTTACTTTAGATAAATAAAATAAATAGATGAAATGCAAAATATTTTTTCAATTAAGCTACTTATTTATATAATGTTTTTTAAAGAGATGACAAGGCCCTCTGATGCTATTTATAATGTATTTAGAGGGGAAAAAAAGAGGTTTGAAGCAAAATCAAACAAAGACTACACCAATCATGCACCAAATCTAAAGTAAGGCTAATCTAAAAATAAAGTAAATATATATTTTTCAAATGTTTGGAAAATGGGTCGGGCCCAGGTTTAACTGGTTGAATAGCCCTGAAGTAAACATTATGCATCACAGCATATTATTTTATCATTACTAAAGACTTTAAAACATGAAAATATTCTAAAGTCTATATTTTGTGAATCAAACCTAGAAAAACTGACAAAAATCATCTTGTTTATGACATTAAAGTGGCTCACAAGCAAACCTGCAAAAGTCAAAAGTCACAAGCGACTTTCCAAACTCCAAAGTTGCTATAAAGAAGCGTCTTTTTAAAAAATGTATTGTAAATTATTAATTGTTAGTCGGGAGCCAAAATCAGGACTCTGATTGGCTGTGCTTGGGTGGTCCACCACAGTTTCATTTTGTGTGTTAAAACGTGCTGATGGATTTGTGAGAACTTGGAAGTAGTAGGCAAAATTAAATAATAACTTAGGCCTATATGAGGTACAGGTACTCCATCTTTAAGTGCAAAAGGCTGACAGAAATCACATTTTATATCCTGTTGATGAATGAGAATATAAACTGACAAGCTCCTGGTGGTGTTGTTTTCAGGTGAAGAAGATCTACGAGAGCGAGAAGCGTCTTCAGGCCGGAGAACACTCTCTGGATCTGCTCGCTCATGACTTCCAGAAGAACTACAACATGTACATCTTTCCCGTTCACTGGCAGTTTGGACAGCTCGACCAGCACCCAGCCGACGGGTCAGTCTCCGACACGACAACATCACTCTAGAAATATGGGATTAACTCTTACTAACTTATGTGTTGAGTTAGTAAAACAAAGGGGAGCGCACCAATGTTCTCCTGGCCCGCTGTTCCCCCTTTTTATGAACGAGGATCCAACGCACACGCAAAGCATTGGGGCCCTCGTTTAAAAAAAAAAGACCCGCTGTTCCCCGGGTCCTCAAATCCTCTGCTTTCAATGAACGGAGGAGCAGCGGACCCTTTAATGAGCCTGAGTGTCCCTCATGCATGCCAGGCTGCGATTTCTTGTGTTTTTTAAGGCATTAACGCAGTACTGCCTGCTACATGCCTCCGTTCAAACACCCCGCTAGGCTATGACAGTGAAGTATAATCGTCGGCATTTTGACATTAACAATATTTATTAAACATCCCGGTATTGCGACAGTATTTCTGTTCGGTCCCTTTTTCTCTCCTCATGAGCCTTTGACGCACGTGTCTTATCTACGAAGCACTCACTCAAGAGTTGTGCCACGGACCGTCCGTTCTTCTCATATCTGCCTGAACAGTGTAGATTTCTCTCAAATTAGCCCCAGTGCCATGACGCGACACCTTAACTCCATAAAACAACTGTACGTACAGCTGTGTGTCACATAAGCACATGTGCCAAGAGGACACGTGTGCATGCTCACTTGGGCACAGCTTTACACACTGTCACAGTGCATCCACGGGGCTCTCATGGACGTATGGACACAACGTGAGATTTACAGTCCTCAGCTATACTGGATATGTGACTGTACGCTTCACTCTTTCTGCGTAAATGTTGCTCGCCAATCATCGACAAAAGTGGCAGAGACCGCAAGACAAATTATATTGAGGAATGTGTTCTCTGAGGTACGTTTTTACGAAGAGGCCGTATTGTCTTGGACATTATTTTGGCAAAAAGGCTTCTGGTAATGCATCACTCTTGAATGGGGGACGGCTCAGGCTCATAAAAGGGTCTGCTACATACAAAGGGGAGGATTTGAGGACCCGGGAACATCAGGCCCTCGTTTAAGAAAAATGCTCTCTGTTCCCTGGGTCCTCAAATCCTGCGTGTATCCTTGTCCATAGAACGGGGAACTCAGGGCCGATTACAAACAAAGTTAGCAAAGTAAATTAGCAACAGCTGTCTTCAACAAAAACAGGATTAAATGTCTTAGGTTTTTTAACGTCGTGTGAGTTGAATCAAGTGGAGGAGTTACCAGTGTTGAGAAGTCAGGTGTTAGTTTAAATATGAAAGGTAATAAAGGTCTTCTGTCCGCAGATACCTGACGCACACGGAGCTGTCTCCTCTGCGAGCTCCTCTCATTCCCATGGAGCACTGCACCACCAGGTTCTTCGAAGAGTGTGACGCCGACCAGGACAAGTACATCGCCCTGGAGGAGTGGGCTGCCTGCTTCGGCATCAAAGACCGTCAGTATCAACAACACTTTATCTGAAGATTAATCTGAGGAGAGAAGAGTTTAGATCATGATCTTTATCAGAAATGTAAAGAACAAACACACAGCATAAAAAAATGTCAGTGTCAACAACAGTTTATCTGAAATATCACACAACAGGGACAGGAGTTTATGATTATGATCAGAAATGTAAAGAACAAACACACTGCCTGCTTCGGCAGCAAAGAGCGCCATTATCACCAACATTATCTGAGGGGAGAAGAGTTTAGAGTTATGATTATTATCAGAACAAACACAGCACCTGCTTCGGCATCAGAGAGCGTCAGTATCAACAACATACAAGACTTTATCTGAAGCATCTCTTGTCCTGCAGTGATCAAGGCCTGTTCTGACTGTGGCAGAAAACAGACAGTTTATATTTAGAACAAATACTGGACAAGCCTCTACAGAAAGGTTCTCCAACCTGTAGCTCAGGAGCTATCTGTACTTCTCCACCATAAGGATACATATTAGCTTTTTAATCAAATGTATATAGTAATTGTATCTTTAGGTACCTAATTGTGTTAATTTAAAATGAATAGTGGCTCATTTTTCACGTAGTCATCCAGCTGTGCCTCATTTCTTCTGATCACTAAAGGCAAAGCTCACCACCAGTTTGGCTTTGCACAAGTAACTTTCCTGGGTAAAATGGCTGAAGACCCTTGGTCTAAGGCAGGGGTATTAAATTTATCAGTGGGTCAGAATTTTGAAGGGCTAACAAGAAACAAACAAACAAAACTGAACTACAAAAGTGTTTAATATCCGATTTATACAAATATTACTATTACTATTTCCTAGAAATCTACTTTTTTCATTGTCATAGACAGAGTTCTAAATCAAGACTAAACCTAGTCTACATTTGGATTACATCAGACGCAAACTACACCTTAAACAAGCCTAGACTACAAAAGTTAAGTCATGACTAATTCAGGACTATAAGGTCTTGATCTTGATCATTTAAACAATGTAACAGAATCTGGATCAAATGATATACAGGCTACTAACAGAGCTAACTATAGCAAATGACACTAAGAACAACAAACTCAGCTTATCAAGCGATTAAGTCTGTCATGGCCTTTTATAGTTCATCAAGCTGGGCCAAAACATATTGTTTAGTGGGCCGCATTTGGCCCCTGAGCCGCCATTTGGATTGATCTGGTCTAAGGAGTGCAGTGGAACTCTTTCATTCATTTATTTGTGCACTGAAGTGGTGTGTCGTGTGGGACAAACAAACGTGGCAACCAATCCAAACTATGTTCAGGTGACACATTTAAATACAGAGTTGAATCTAATGGAAGATGGATGAACTTGGACGGATAAGACACTCGTCTCTGTCAGGCTTTGCATATCAGTGACACAAATGACTCTCATTAAGGCCTGTCATTGCACTACCACACTGGCCATAAATGTACGCAGGACGCTTCAGTTTATTGTTCTGATTTTTCCACTGTGCGTCTGCCTGTAAATCGGTGGCGCCCAAACATTTTCCTTGGTGGTCCAAAATGTATTACGTTGAAGCATGCCGTGGGCCAAACCTAATTTTGTTTTGCATTTAAGATGTTTGTTTTAGAAGAAATTATGATCACATTGACTTGTATTAACACGTTTCAAAAATTATGCCTGATTTGATGTTAACAGACTCTTTTCAACACAACTCTGCTCTAGATGCACTCACATCTGTGCATCTGGAGGCAGAAGCAGGACCCACCCATCACAAAACACAAAAACCTCTGCCATAGAGGTTTAGAACCAATTCAGAGTTTACAGAGCCAGCTATATGCTAACTCATAATCAGTCCAAAAAACACGTGCACAACTTAAACCTCTGCAAAATGAAATGTAATAACAGCGCACACATCTGGTTTCAGAATTTTGGCAAATGTATTTCAACTGAAGTTTCTCAAACCTGCAGCAAAAATGGCAAATTTCCCAAATATTTCGAACAAATTTCTTCCGAATAGATTTATTTACAATATATCTACTATTGCAATTGTTGCCTGATCTCACAAGAAAGCGTACATTTACTACGAAATTACACCAATATGTAAATGAGGTATGATTAGCTCGAGTTCACGGCCGTCCTGTGTAATTATAGTACGTGTCACAGTCCCCATTCATTTGAATGGTGGTTGTTAAGACGTGTTCTTATTAGAGATGCACCGATCGATACTGGATCGAATATTGTGCTGATCCAGGAAATTTTCTGGATCGAGTATCGGCTCCATAATATCGGTTCAGCCGATAGTTGTGTTTAATTGGACATAATGAGTCTGATTCATAGGCTGATGTTGATCCAGAATGTCTCATAATGTTTGACATTTTATTCTTCTCTCTTCTTCTCTCTAATTCTTCTTCTCTTTCTTCTCTCTACTACTCTGTCTTCTCTTCTTTCTTTCTTTCTTTCTTCTCCCTCGCTCTTTCTCTCCTCACGCTCTCTCTTCCCTCTCTATCTCTCTTTCTTCTCTTCTCTCTCTCCTTTCTGCTCTCTCTCTTTCCTCTCTCCCCTTGCTCTCTTTCTCTCTCTTCTCTTTCTCCTCATCATCTTATGTCTTCTTTCTCCTCTCTCTTTTCCTCTCTTCTGCTCCTCCGCTCTCTCTCTCTCTCCTCTCAGTGCTCTCTTCTCTTTTCTCGCTCTCTTTCTCTCTCCTCTCTCTCTTCTCTTTCCTCTCTCTTCTCTTATCCTTTCTCTCTCCTTCTTCTCTTTCTCTTTTTCTCTCACTCTTTCTCTTCCTCTCTCTCCTCTCTTTCTTCTCTCTTCTCTCCTCTCTTCTTAAGTTGTTCAGTTTTGTCTTGCAGTATAAATAACTCTTTATGATCAAAATCTTATTTTGAAAAAAAAAAAAGCTATTCATCCTTACACAATATCGTTGATATCGGGTATCAGCAAATGCTTAATTCTAAAGTATCGATCGGTATCGGAACTGAAAAAGCTGGATCGGTGCATCACTAGTTCTATTTATGAATATTAATGAAATCCTGATTCTAATCTTAAACCTGCCCCAAGCTCCAACCTAATCTTACCAATTTTAGTAACTTATGCCTAAACTTACCTGTTTCACCTGAAGAAAACGTCCCCACGTGGCTTCAATTAAAACTCGTGTTTTTTGACGCTGTGAAATCTCGTGTCATTTTTACTCTTTTTCATATTGTGCTAAATGTACGGCGTAACATAAGTACTAAAAATAGCTTTGAATCGTGGTCCAAATACGCTGTTTTGTGTCATGGTAAAAGTACGCCCTCTAGTGAGACTGTGTTGCAGCCTTATATAAAATGGTACAAAGTCTAATTCTAACACTTCTCTCTTGTCTTTTACAGAGGACGTGGACAAAGACCTCATCATCTAAAGTCCTGCTCTTCCGCTGAAAGTCGCGTAAACAGGACAAAACTTACAAAAAAAAAAAAAGATTAAATCAAGGTGCTATGTGCAAATTCACTTTTTATCATTTGTTTATTTCTTTTCTACCTTTTATACCACTAAAAAACAACAACACGAGATCTAACAAAAGGCAGAAGTTTGGACTCTCACGACCTCTGATGTAAATGTGTTTCTTTAAATATTATTGAAATGTAACTCCAGTAATTATGTTAATTCAGGGTTTTAGAATCTGGGAACAATTTGATATATTTTTTTTCTTAAAGAGACGAGTTGTAAAAAATAAAGTTTCTAAATAAACTCTCCCTTGGCTTTGCTTTCTAGACGCAGTAGTGTTTGCGTTGGTGGTGGGCTCTTTCATTCTTTTATCTGTGTTTGAATATGTTTGACAAAAGATTTTCTACGATGTCTCGCAGGCTGAGCGTTTTTCTAAAGTGTTTCTACTGACAATAAAACACGTTAAAATGAAATAAAGGAGTATGAAAGAAGTGCTAATGCTTCACACGTTTTATGCAGAAAATGGTTTGAGGTTTGTGAGTAAAAACATCCACACATTGTCTTTTCCAGGTAAATATTTGAGGTTCAGGTAGACTTTTATCTTCAGGGGTTTCATTTACAAACAAAAAGCAAACTTTGTCAACTGGATCATTTCTCTCTCAGAACAGATCTCTTTCTGTCTCATCTTTGAAACATCAGAGGCTCATAGATAGATAGATAGATAGATAGATAGATAGATAGATAGATATTTTATTTATTTGTCACATACAATGCTACAACACATAACATGCAGTAAAATGTTCATGGAATCTTCCATCTGTCGCAAAGGAAAATAAAGTTGAAAATTTTGAGATTAGATTGGTCATTTTTATGTAAACTTGTCTTTTAATAAATCACAAGCTTAACATAGAAAGTACATTTTTTGTACGTATGCATGGTACAAATTTATTTGTTGGGAGAGATGGACCATCTTGTTTTTTTTTGTCAGGACTGTATTTGGAAAATTTTTTGGTGATTATTTTGATTATTTGGTGAATGTTTTAAATAGATGTTTTGCAAAATTTAGTTTTTGAAAACATAGATGTTCCCTTCTCACTGAACCTCAGAGGAGTTTCAACATATTTGAGTGACACAAAAACTTAAACTGAATTGTTATTTTCTCAAACAGCAGACATCTATATTTTAACATCAGATCTTTCAGTAATGCATCTACTTCAAGAAGCACAGGCGTGCAGCCAGAGACATAGTGCACTTTTAAACAGGGCGGTGTGAGGGGACTATTGACCCTATTTTGTCCCGCCCATTGGCTTGGAAATGCACTTCCTGTTTAGCTCTGTTAAGGTAGCTTTGTTTGTCTGTCTTGTGGGGCAATTTTAATTAAATATAATGACAGTTAAAATAAACCCATCGACTGAAATCTACAGGCTAAATGCAGCTGAACAGGAAGTGCACGTCCTAGAAAAGTAGGCGGGACAAAATAGGGTCAATAGAGGATTATTTGTTTGTCAACACGGCGATATGTGGGCACCCGACCTGCAGAAAGATCCGCCGCTCATTGACCAAGCTGGAGAAACAACTCGAGCACTTCACTAATTCAACATTTGTAAATGAAATTCAACTCTACGACCCTTAAAATTACATTCCGGTGAAGAAAAAAACAACAACAGACCTGCTCTCGTCCTGTTCATTTGTTTTAATCAAAAAGTTTTCCCAGTCAGCCTGATGGAAAGTGTCTCTCTCTGTATGGAGCATGTGCAGTAGGGCGGAAAGTGACGTTGACCGAAAATCCTCTATAGATCCCAAATTCAGGTCCACCTTGAGCTCCCTCAATGCTAACTCCGGCCCTGCCTGTGGGAAACACTGTCAGTTTGTGATGATGAAGCACATTCAACATTTTACCTGTTAATCCACAAAGACGATTTACAAAAAGAGAAAGTTTTTAAGGAACTGAAGTCTTTATATTATAAAACAAAAGTTTAGAACAACAACAAAGGAAACATGTTTTTGTGAATCTTAACCACAGGGCCGGGGGCCAAACAGGGCCACAGACCCCTTCTTTAGGGCCACACAATCAGTAGAATGTAATATAGGCCTATTGAACAGAAGCTTGGGCCCTAGTCTCAGTCTCTGAGGTCAAAAAGGTAAAGAGGACCCAGTCTAGACGATGAAACTTCAAAAGTTCAAACATAAAAAAGTGAGGTTGAATAGTTTTTGAGTATTTGCTGTTATTTACTGTAATGTTATAACGTAGGACTTTTCAAATAGTCGGAACTGTATTCCTAAATATTTTGTAGCTTCTTCTGCTCCTTTTCTTTCACAGAAATAGATTGTTTTATGATTACTACAAACAATGACAGACTTAAAGAGGAGCACATATTATAGCTTTGAGCATTTCCTCAGAATAACTAGAGTCTCTGGCTGTATTATGTAAGTGACCAAAACATATAACCGCTGTAAATGACATGTATTTCTGTCGTTTATGTTTTTAAGACGTAAAAAAGCTTCAAAGGGCAAACACTCAGACCAATCAGAGACGATCTGAGAGAGAGAGAGAGAGAGAGAGAGAGCGAGAGAGAGAGGAGAGAGAGAAGAAAGAGGTGGGGAGTGAAAGAAAGAGAGAAGACAGAGAGAGAGAAAGGGGGGAGAGAGAAGAGAGAGACAAAATGGGAGGAAAGAGAGAAACAGAAAGGAGAGAAAGGGAAAGAGACAGAGAAAGAGAAGAAAGAGTGAGAGAGAGAGAGAGAGAGAGAGAGGAGGAAGAAGAAAGAGATAGAAAAAGAGGGAGGTGAAAGAGAGAGAAGGAAAAGAAACAGCTGTAAATAACACATATTTCTGTCGTTTATGTTTTTAAGACGTAAAAAGCTTCAAAGGGCAAACACTCAGACCAATCATGTGTCGTTTGTTTGCTCTGCTCAGACTAACTTCAGTATCTTCTGGTTTTCTGTGTTTAATCTCCGGTCGGACTCACTTCCTCCTGAGTGTGTCTTCTCGACCTCAACACACAGATCGAGTTGTACCGAAGGTTAAAATGGTGGTGAAGATCGTAAAAATGTGGATTCGAGGCTTTTGGATGGACTTTGGTTTTGGGTCTGAGCTGTTTTTAGAGACGAATTATAGGCCTCGCACGCCCCTGCTGTGGTCTGAGGGAGGGGAGAGAGAGAGGAGAGAGAGAGAGAGAGAGAGAGGGAGAGAGCAGAGAGAGAGAGAGAAGAGAGAGAGAGAGAAGAGAGTAGAGAGAGAGAGAGAGAGAGAGAGAGAGAGAGAGAAAGAGAGAGATAGGAGGTAGAGGGAGGAGAGAAGAGAGAGAGGACAAAGAGGAAAGAGAGAGAGAGAGAAGAGAAAGAAAAGACACAGTGAGGGGGTAACACAGAGAGAGAAAGAGAGGTAGAGAGAGGTGAAAAAGAGAAAGAGGAGAGTGAGTAGGGGGAAGGAGAAAAGGAGGTAGGGAGAAGAGAAAAGAGAGAAAGGAGAACAAGAGGAGAGGAGAAAAGACAAAGAGAGGGGGGAGATAGGATAGAGAGAGAGAAAGAGGGAGAGAGCGAGAGAGAAAACTAGAGAGGGAGAGAGAGAGTGGGGGTAGAAGAGAAAGGAAGAGAGAAAGAAAAGGGACAGGGGGGATAGGATGGAGAGTGAGAAGGAAAGAGAGACAGAATGAGAGAGGGAGAGAGAGAAAGAGTGAGAAAGAGAGGAAAAATACAGAGAGAAAGAGAACAAAGAAAGAGAGAGAAAAGAGAAAGAAACAAAAAGGAAAAAGATGAAGAGAGAGTGGGGGAATTAGAGATAGGATGGAGAGAGAGTGGAGAGAGCGAGAGACAGACAAAGAGAGAAAGAGGGAACAAGAGAGGGAGAGAGAGGATAGAGCAGAGAGAAAAGGAGAGAGAAAGAGGGACAGAGAGAGAGAGAGAAAGCAAGAGAGAGGAAAACAGAGAGACAGAGCGAGGAGAGAAAGAATAAGAGAGCAAAAGAGTGTGTAAGAAAAGGAAAAAGAGAGAGAGGAGAGAGAAGGAAAGAGAGAGAGGGAAAGAGAGAGAAAAGAGAAAGAGGGAGTCAGAGAGAGGGGGGGTAGAAGGAGAGAGAGCAAGAGAGGGGAGAAAAAGAGAAAGAAGAGAGTGTGGGGGTAAAAGAGAAAGGAAGAGAGAAGAAAAAAAGGACAGGTAGAGAGAGAGAGAGAAAACAGGAACATGACGTCCTTGAAGAATAGTTTAGATAATACAGTAATACACTTATGTCAATGTATTTCATATAACACAAAGAAAGTAGAGAGAGAAAGAGAAGAGGGAGAGAGAGAGAGAGAGAGAGAGTGGAAAGAGAGAAACAGAAAGAGGGAAAGAGATAGAAAAAACACAGAGAGAGAAAGAATAGAGACAACAGAGAAAGAAGCAAAGAGTGACACAAATTTAGAGAAAATTACAAGCAGGAAGAGGAAAATACTAGCAAGAGAGTGATTGAGAGTATGAGAGAAGATAGATGATGATACCAGATCTTACGTAGAGTGTAGGCAGCAAGAGACCAATAGACAGAGAGGAAACTGAGAGATAAGAGCCAATAGTACATAGTAGCAGCACGAAGATGCGGAAAAACAATAGAGTATAATAGATAGACACGATCGGATGTAAATAGTTACAAAGAAGATCAAAAAAGAGAGACTAAAATATAGATGAAAGAGTGATGAGTAAGTAGTAGTGACTATGACTGAGAGAAAGAGATAGCGAGATGAACAGAGAGTGAAAGCAGTGACCGACCAGAAGAAAGAGTGAGAGGAGGTGTAGATGAGTAGAATGAACTTGTAGGTATATGCGCAGTAGGAGCAACGTCACCAGTGGAGGGTGAGTCAGAGTCGTGAGAAGAGAGAAAGGAGAGAGTCCTAAGAAAGAGAGAGTATTAGAGAAGGACAAAAGTAGAGAAAAGGACCGAAAGTAGAAAGAGAAACAGACAGAGATTAGAACGATGCGTAAGAGAGACAAAGCGTGAAATACGAGAGACAAAGTAGTTAGCGCATAGCGAAGGTCAGACGTATGACTCGAAGAATCACGAGAGAGCGAGAGATATGGAAGCGAGAGGAATAGAGTTGGCAGAGCGCCAAATTGAAAAGAAAATTTACGGACATAACTTATAACACAAGAAGCTGGTCTCCAATACTCCCACACAGTGATTCTATTCACAGACATCCATTCACCTGATCTACGCGGTCCGACCACTTGACTAAAGAATGTCCTAGAAATCAACAGTAGAGAAGAGTGAGTTAAGAGCAAAGACGAAGAGACGATGAACAGAGAGGGAACAGGGAATGACGAATGAATGTGGAGGAGTGGATATTAAATGAGTGAGAGGAGGGAGGGGACTGAAGACGAGAGAGTGTGCCCCGGGAGGACAAAGAGTCTAGAGAAAAAGCACACAAGCGCCGCTATAGACTGAGAGAACCCAATTGAACAACGGAGACAGACTTGTGAATTACCCAGTGAGCACTCAAATCCATAAGAGCCCATAGCGTTGAGCACTACGAGATAGAGAGGACAAACGATAGATGAGAGACAAAGAAGGAAGGTGAGGTGAACAAAACGAAAGGAGAGAGAATTAAGGACAAATGAAAATGAATGTGATAGAAGAAAAAGGGGCGAAAGAGATATGGAAGAGAGATAGAGAGGAGAGCGAAGGAGTAGATTAGTAAAACAAGGTAGTCGCATTAAACTGGGGAAGATGCTTTTGTATAGCGATTGAAGTTAGCAGCTGTGTTAGCACGTGTTTGGGACCTTTTGACTCGGCCTGTGCGGACAAAACCAACGCTGCTAGTAATAAAAAGTAACAGAAACCAAAACACGCAAACTGGAGCGGTATTAGCTAAAAGATGGAAATTGCGAAGGAAAACGCGTAAAGTAGCGATCCACAAATGGAGGAGGCAACGCGCGATGACACGTGGGTAAGGCAAATGGAGGAAGGTGTGCACTGGAAATGAAAGTTACAGGTAAATTCAACCATAAAAACAAATTAATTTTCGGAAACTGAGCGAGGCATCTTTTTAACGCCTTAATTAATTATAATGTCACAAATCAGACAAAAATTACAGATAGCTTTACTTTTTGCACAAAAAAAAAAAAAAAAAAAAAAAAAAAAAAAATGTAAGGCTATAGTTGATTTAGACATAATTTACATGCTCAGTTACATATTTTCAAGTGTTTTATTTGTTAAACTGTACGACACGAACTTTAAAAACTTAGAACTAATAATATAAGTTAAATATTTAAGAATAGCATAGATGAACTACATTAAGGACTAACACATCGATTTATTACATTGATAATCATGATCAACCGTACTTCACCAATCGTGTTTTAATAATTATCATTAAAATTTGTACGTTTTTCACGTGTCTACTCTTAAATCCTTAGTTAAACGTGTTTAGGCCATAAATCCACTGAGAGCAGCAAGTCTGACCAGGAATGTGCAAAATTGCCAAGATCCTGAATCAAATATTGAGCATTATATACTCTATTTAACGTATGTCAATGGAAACAAGTTACCAACATAAAACCCAAGAAAAATTAACTGTAGGCTATGAATAACTTTTAATTACAGTCTAAACAGATTTGAAACATTTGCTAGCACCAAAGAATGGCAAGTAATGAACTCTCCTAAATTGTAAAATAGCCAAAACTTTGCTAATATTTTAAATTCACTTACAAGACGAATACACTAAATAACTTTGATGAAGTGAATATAATATACATAATTACAATAAGAATGCTCAAAAGTTCTGTTGTTAACAATTAAGACGAGCTAACTTGAACCGTGTGTATACCATGCATGCTCACACGGGCTACGCCCAACAAAGCACCCATTTACCATAATTAAAACGACAAAAATTACCTTATTAAACCGTTCCCTAACCGAGTTTTTAATGGATCAAGTTGGAAAAACTTACCAGTGGTTATTTATCAAAAAGCTGACGAGCAAAGGAGAATTCTTCTGTGACCTCCGCGCTCAGACGCATCGGGGCAACAACGCCCGCGAAGATACTCACCGTTTGATCAACGTCGCCTTATCCCGCCCACAGACGAGTCTAGGCCATCAGAAAGCAGGACTGAGAGTTCGACCAATCAGATGCCGTTTTTACAGAACGTGAAAACATCTACATGGATACGTTTACTGTAGCTAGGTACGACAATCGCGCGACCTATCTTGTGACTGTAAGAAACTTATTCATCTTTTTTACACCTGTTTAAATATTTGTTTGTTGGAGATTTTAAAATGCTCAATCAACCATAATACCTAGACTAAAATAAATAATATACTTAATGTGACAAACATGTCAATATAAATTTAAGCCGATGAGATACGTTAGATATAAACACGAAATTATAATATATTTGTTTTCAATTCTTATCGAAACAATAAATTAAAAATAAACGAAAATAACGTGCAATGCAACTGTTAAATGATGTTATAGAAATACAAACAGTTAAAAATAAAATACAAGGCATTAAAGAGTAATCATTTCCCATCGATTAAGAAATACATATGATTCGATTCCAGAGAGAAGGGAAGATAACAGAAAAGGGGGACGAGATGATAAAGTTGAAGGAATATGGAAATATAGGAATATACGGGACAAAATATCTGTGGATATCAAAAGAAGGAGCATCATGTAGAGAGAGAGATACGACAAAGACAAACTGAAGGAGTTAGATAAGAGAGCGAGTAAAGATGATACGAATATGACGAATAAAAAGAAGAAGGGGAATGCGTAGCGAATCAAAACAGAAGGCAGAATTAGTAAGAATAGAGAGTATAAGAGTTAAAGAGATAAGAGAGGGAACCGAAGAGAGAAAGAAATGAAATAGCAAGAGCAAATATATAGATTGAATATATTCCTGATATAAATAAAATCAGAAATAGAAGTGACCGAAGCAAAACTGTAAACAAACAAAAAGAAGGAGTATAACCGCAACAAAACATAAAAAAATAAAAGCTCATTTTGAATGTAAACACATAGGTAGATTTCACCACTGTACCATAAAACACCAATAGTATATAAATCTACAACTTTCTCATATAAATCCTTAAAACAACATAATATCAACTATTAAATATATTTTCAATTTTGACTATAAAACCCCTTTTTCCTCTTTGAAGTAAAAAGAGGAACCAACCCAGAGCTCAAGGCCATCAGAAGCTGCAAACAGCTCCTGATCTAGAACTGAAGTTTTATAATTCATTTCCAAAAAGAGACTCTTGGATAGATTTTTCCACAAATATAGCTGACATTTATCATTACTTTTTGGTGGAACACAATTTACTAATTACAACTAAAAAAGTAGCTATAATTAAGTGCACGTGTAACTATTAGACGTGAAAAAGTCATTCTACACAGATCAGCATAGAATGAAGAAAGAATTGAAAAGAAAGTAGATAAGAAGGAAGAAGAGCAATAGTGGAGAGCTTTTGGCGTACGTGTAGAACGAAAGAAAAGAAGAATTGAGAGAAGTAAAGAAAGAAGAACTAAAACTTGAGAAGAGAGAGAGCGATACATAGAGAAGACACAGAGAGAATAGAAAGATAAGAAAGAATGAGAAGAGAGTAGAGAGACGCGTACTTTTTTGCTGTTGCTGTTTGCTGGCTCTGGAAAATGTTTTTAAATGGGTGTTGGTCGTGGTGCATACGTGTGCAGTGAGCCCCAGAGACAGATTTGCCCTTCGGTGGCGGGGGACAAGTAGAAGTTCAGTTCCATATCTTATGAGCTTTGTTTATGCGCAAATATGGGAAAAAATCTGTGAAAAAACACTTTCAAACGAAAGACCTCCTCCAAGCCAAAAATGATAGACTATGTGGCCATGCAAGCCCGCTCAACAGTATAAACACACATTTATTATTTTATATTAAGTAAACCAAAGCATCAAATACAAAGATGCATATTCAAGTTTTCTTTTGCCAAAGAAAAAAGAAGTTGAGCAGTGCACAGCTATGTAAGAATAAAAATTAAGGCAAAAACAGACTTAGTGAGATCCCTAATAGATATTTGGGAGGTCAGAATTAGAGAAGATTCATACCAGACAAGAATAATTGCTAGAGGAGCATAACAAGAAGAGAGAAGGGAGTTAGAAGAATGTGAGAGGAGGAAGAGCAGAACAAATAGGCGTCGGGACATGTGACGAAAGAAGCGACGACAAGAGAATGACATAGGAAAAGTGAAGAGCCGTAGAGAGATGGATGCGCGATTCTAAATATCTAATAATACCAACGTACAAACTGCGTGAAATGAGAGCATCATACCAAAAACTGTCGAGACAACACGAAAGATGAACAAAAATTCAATCCGAAAGATCAAGAAAGAAAGAAAGACTGACAAGAGAGTAACAGTCCAATCAGAGGTACTGGTTGTGGGTACGGATCCAATAGCAGAGGGGATGTGAACGAACAGAAGCAAAGCAAGTCACTGGGGGCGATGAGAAAAAGCGAAACAACTCTATGCATAGAACAAACTGTAAATTAAATGGCAGGAACAAAAGACAAGCGGTCCAACATGAGAAGGCGGACAAATGCCACGCCCCAAAAAGATTACAGGCTTAGGTTCTCGGATTTTGTATAGAAATATTAAGGTGATTAAATAATTATGTGCGAGTGTAATAGTTAAGACAAAACCAGACATTTGCAGGGTAGCACTTTGAATGTAACTAATTTACGATGCATCTATGCATCTAAGTGATGAGTATATAGTTCCCTAAAATTTCATCTATCAGTACCTTAAATTGCATCAAATTGTATTATAGTTAAAATTGTTAACTTCACAACATTAATTAAAACTTAATTTTAAACAAGATTTATGTCTTAAAATAACGCTGTGTGAGATTTGGGCAACTAATAGAGATCTTATAGCAGAAAAATAAACTTACAAATAACTCACTTCACATTTTCTATTAATTTTTAATCACCGCCATGTTTATTAAAAGCCACACCAAACTTGACCCTCAATCCCCTAGATTTCTTAACCGGCTCCTCTATTGGCCCATACATTGCCACGCATAATAAAACTATCCAATCCGAAACTACGCTGTTCTTTTGCATCGCTCCCATGTGACGTTCAGTGTTAATGCAGAAGAGTGTGTTTGCAGAGTGAAGCGCTGTGATGGACGAAAACCAGACTCTGTGATTGGAGCAGCAGCTGATTGGGAATGTCAGGGTGTTTTGTGATTGGACGAGACAGAGGAGTGTAAATTAAGATATTAGAGCGACACAGTTTAGAGCTGTGTGAAGGCTGCCATCTTTCAATACCTCCTGAGCCAAATATAGGGCAGAATTTTGACCACAATATTAAAGGAATACTGTTGCCATTTATTAAAGGTGCACTGCGCAACTTTTTGGCCAAAAAGAAACTTGAATAAATGCATACTTCTGTCATTTAGATGCCTTTGTTATACTAAATAAATAATAAAAATGTGTGTTTATACTTTGAGCGGGCTTGCATGGCCACATAGTCTATCATTTGGCTTGGAGGAGGTCTGTTTCCGCAGAAAAGTGGTTTCTTTCACAGATTTTTTTCATATTATGGCATAAAAAACAGTAATAAGATAGATAAACTTTATTGTCCCCGAAGGGAAATTTGTCTTGGGCTCACTGCCCACAGCTATGCACACAGACCAACACACATTTAAAACATTTTCCAGGACGGCAGCAACAGCAACAGCAACAACAGTCCAGGTCCCACATTAGAAGACATTTGCCATAGTAATAATCAGTATTTTTCTCTATTCGTAAAGTCCCAAAGTATGATGTTAATTTCTAATTCTACTGATCTGTGTAGATGACTTTTCACGTCTAGAAAGTTACACAGTGCACCTTTAAATTTATAGCTAACTTTTTTAGTTGTAAATTAGTAAACTTTGTGTTTTCCACCAAAAGTCAATGATAAATGCAGCACTTTGTGAAAAAATTTGCCCACAGAGTACTCTTTGAATTGAATAATAAAACTTTCAGTTCTAATCAGGAGCAGATTGCAGCGTTCTGATTGGCTGAGCTCGGGTGGTCCTCTAGTTTCACTTTAAAAGAGGAAAAAAGAGGGTTTTAAGTCAAAATTGCAACATAAACTTAATACATAGTGATATTAACAATGTGTTTAAGGATTTATGAGAGAAAGTTGTCAGATTTATAACCTAAATTGTGTTTATGTACAGTGTGAAAATCACCTACCTAGCTTTAATGACATTCAAAATGAGCTTTTATTTATTTAAGTTTTGTTGCGTTTATACTCCACATCTTTTCTTGTTTAGTTATACAGTTTTTAGCCTTTGCAGTCACTCAATTCTGAGTTTATTATATCAGGATAATATTTAAAATTTTGCATCATTCTCTTGTTGTCTCACCTAAGATATACTATTACCGCCTGAGATACAGCATAGTTTAATAATAAGATAAAGAACAATTACTGAGTAAATTACAGTTCCTGCCTGTGGGAATCTCAGAGACTTTACAGATCCCTTTTTGAATGCATTAGGTTAGTATTTGCGAATCAATACTATTCTTAATCAATGTTTTACCAGGCTATTAACGAATATACAGTATGTATTTCTTATCGATTGGAACAAATATTCTCTTCTTGCAATGCTATGTATTTTTATTTTAACCTGTTTTATTTCTCATAACATGCCAATTTAACAGTTGCATCTGACATGTGTAATTTCGTTTATTTTATACATTTAATTGTTTCGATAAGGAATTGAAACACACAAAAATATATCTATAATTATGTGTTTATATCTAACGTAATACCTTATCGACTCTAATTTATATTGACATTTTGTCACAACTTAAGTATTATTATTTATTATTAGTATAGTTTATGGTCTGATTGAGCAGATTTTTTAAAAACATCTCCAAAACTACAAAAATATTTAAAAGCAGATTTAAAAAAGAATGAATAAAGTTTCCTTACAGTCACAAGATGGCCGCCGCAGTTGTCGTATCATAGCTACAGTAAACGTATCCACTGTAGATGTCTTCCACCGCTCCTGTAAACCACGGCATCTGATTGGTAAACGAACTCTCAGTCCTGCTTCTGATTGGCCTAGACTCGTCTGTGGGCGGGACGTAATGGCGGACGTTGAATCCCAAACCGGTGCGTACTCTTCTCGGGCACGTTGTCCTGCCGATCGGTCTGAGCCGCGGAGGTTCACGAAGAAATCTCTCCTTTGCTCGTCCAGCTTTTTGATAAATACACCACTGGTAAGTTTATCACACCTTGATCCATTAAACTCGGGAGGGAACAGGTTTAATAAGGTCAATTTTTGTCGTTTATTACTGTAATTGGGTCGCTTTGTTGGGCCCCGTATGAACGCAGTAGCCATGGTTAGCACCGGTTAGCATTAGCTTCGTCTTAAATTCAGTTAACAACAGAAACTTTTGACTTTCTTATTGTTAATTTATTATGTTATTATCAATTGCCACTCATCAAATATATTTAGTGTATTCGCTGTAAAGTGAAATTACAACAATATTACGCAAAGTTTTGGCTATTTTACAACTTTAGGATTCCATTACTTAGCATTTCTTGGCTAGCATATGTCTTGAAATTTGCTTTAGATGTAATTAAAAGTTATTTAACAATAGCCTACAGTTAAATCTTTCTCTGGTTTATGTCTGGTAACTGTTTCCATTGACATCACCGTTAATAGAGTAATATAATCTCAATATTTCATTCATGATCTTGGCAAATTTCTAGCACATTCCTGGGTCAGACTTGCCTTGCTCTCTGTGGATTTATGGGCCTAAACACGTTTATCACAGAGATTTAATGTATTACAACGTGAAAAAACGCCTACAACATTTTAATGACTAATTATTAAAACACGATTGTGAAGTAACACGTTATCATGATTAATAATGTAATAAAATCGATTGTTTAGCCCTTAAATGGTAGCCTATTATAGCTATATTTCTAATAAAGTTTCTGATTCTGATTCTTTACTAACCTATATATATGTAGTTCTAAGCTTTTCTAAAGGTTGTGTGTACAGTTTAACAAATAAACACACTTGAAAAATATGCAACTGAGCAATGAATTATGTCTACATCAAAACCTATAGCCTTACAATTTGCAAAAAGTAATAGCTATTTGTATTTTTGCCTGATTTGTGACAATTATAATACATTAAGCGCTTAAAACGCATGCCTCGCAGTTTCCACAAATTAATTTAGTTTTATTGGTTGATTTCTACCTGATATACTTTCATTTCCAGTGCCACCTTCCTCCATTTGCCTTACCCACGTTCACTCCGTGCCTCCCTCCCATTTTGACTCGCTACTTTACCGCGTTTCCTTCGCCATTTTCCCTCTTTTAGCTTAACAACCCCGCTCCAGTTTGCGTGTTTTGGTTTCTGTGTACTTTTATTACCTAGCAGCGTTGTTTTGTCCCGCACAGGCCCGAGTCAAACCGGTCCAAACACGTGCTAACCACAGCTGCTAACTTCAATCCCCAAAACGCATTTCTCCCCCAGTTTAAGCGACTAACTTGACCTAAATATTAAAATTACACCACATAATCACGTGTTTCTTCGTGGTTTATGTCTCCAGAGTGTTGAGGCTCCGTGGCACCGGGTGGAGCAGGGAAAACAGGCCGGGAAAGGGCTCCCCAGACGCGGCGTGGTCTTTTGTCTCCTCCCCGGTGCCATGCTCTCAGTCACTCTCACTTACAATCAAACAACGCTCTGTTCACGTCTGTCTCGTACAATACACTTGTTATTCAGTTGTATTTCCCCCATTAAGCTTGAAATCAGTTGTTGCTTTCTTGTTTTATTGTAAAATTAGGTTGACCTATTTAGCAACGCTCTGATTTGAGTTAAAGTTGTGTAACATGTTGAACTAGTCTGGTAATTTACGTTTTTCTATGAATTTAGCCAGATAACGCTGGCAAACCAAAAGTTATATAACATTTTTATTTTTAGTGAACTGTATTTTTCTAAAAGTATTTTAATCATATAATTTTTATACATTAAGTCTTATTTTATTGCATAAGTTCATAAAAAGATATGACAGCTTATCATTAGATTGTGTTATCTAGATTGTGGAATAGTAGCTTAAAAACAATGCATTTTTTAAGTGTTTGTCACATACAAAATAGGTCTGATTCTATACAATGCACAGCATCTTATTATACAAGGCAAAAAAAAATATAGGATTAGTCTTGTGTATATTTTTAGGTATTTCATTGCAGAAAAATTGAAAAGACATGAAGACTAGTGCTCATAGCATGACAAACAACAATTACACAACACACTGCACAATGACACTGTAAAATCAGTAAAAAGTCATTAAAAAAAGTCAGTTTAAAAAAAAATTAAAAAAAAATGTTTGTTTAAGGTATTAGTGATTGTTCACGTGGAACACCGCAAAAAGCTCTGGCGCGCGTGCAGACCTACATCATCGAGTGATACCTCCGACCGAAGGAAGTCAAACATTCCTTAGTGGGATTTATAATGACTCTTAAATCTTTTTATAGAGATTCCGAGAGGTGTATGCAATTCTTCATGTTATGTTATCTTAGTAAACCCAGAAAAACCTGTTGGTCCTAAACTTGAGCCGGCTGATACAGCAAAAAATGTATATCATTTAATCAAAAAATAGAGATTGAATCGAACAAATTATTTGTGGTAGTTTTAGAATCGAAAGATGGAAAACCATTAGTTATTGAAAAGGTTAAACAAATTTAAATCGAAAATTGAAATCAATCAATATGAACAAAATTTTACCAGATCGCCCAGCCCTAATTTGAATTTATCACGATTCTTGTAACTGTATTTTCTTACTGCCTTTGAGGTAAATACTATTAAATGATTTTCAGAAAGTTCCTTCTTCACAGTCAGTGTCTAAATCCAGCTGTCAAAGGCCGACCAGCGTCGCCACATTTTCAGAGAGAAACAAGTGACCAAGTTATTAAAATAATCAATTATTAGAACATTGTGTGTCACTACAAAACAAGTGGCCATACCTGCTTGTCAAAGCCTGATCCCATCAGATCTCAGAAGCTAAGCAAGTTAGGGCCTGGTTAGTACTTGGATGGGAGACCGTTAGAACACCAGGAGCCAGAGTGGGACGACAGGAGTAGATGTCGTTGTGTCCTTGGGCAAGACACTTAACCCACACTGCCTCAGAGTCTGCGTACACCGGGTGAATGGATACTAGATTGTAAAGTGCTTTGAGTGTCTGGAAAGGTAGAAAAGCACTATATAAATAGACCATTTACCATTTTTAACAAATATTGAAAAACCTACTTTTTGAAACAAAAATATGCTAAAAATCTATGTTTTCGTCATAAATAGATATATTTTCGTAAAGCGAATCGAAAAATGGCTAAAGTTCACCTCTTTTATGACTTAAAAGTGCAGCACAAAAAATAATTAAAATATATTACTTCAATAAAAGATGCCCAAAGTCACCATAAAGAAGCAGACCTGGCAACTCTGAGACTGAGAGAAGTAGGTTGGAAAAAAATAGTCTGTATTTGAACAGACGGATGAATTAAACAGAGAAAGAGGAAGTCAAAACAGTCGATTTCATCAAAAAGCAGACTGTCCCAGAGATGAGCTCATGATTGGGTTTTTATCACGATGTTGCTCAAACTTACTGTGAACACTGTTAAAATTATATCATGTTCTCTATTCTTGCTCATGAAAGAATCCAGGGTTTTATCAGTTATCATGTTTCTCACTACAACTCTATATATTCTTTATTAAATAAATATCATTCCTTCACGATTGTTTTCCATTACAGCCTTTCAGAGATTTACTTGCTAAGTGCTCCGGTTGTGTAACTTTGTGTTTTGGATTATTTAAGCTGCTGTTCCCTGTTTCACTTAATGAAAAACATGAGTCATAACTTCATTATTATAAACCGTCTTTTATGTTTCCTTAGAAAGAAAACTTTCATTTTCTCTGAAACAGATGTAAACTGGTTTTGTACCAGTTCAGCAACATTTTTTATTAATCATCTGGATTATGTGTTGTCTATGTGTTGTTTTATAATCTGTGTAGTCGTGTATCTGTCAGCGTTAAAGGTGAGCAGATGGTTTTAGGCACAAGCAGGTGTGAAGGACAGACTGTTTGGTTTGTCTGTCACCTACAGCTGAGCGGCCATGTTTGAGCTGGAACAACTCAATTTACGCTATGTATAATTCCACTTAAATTTAGATAGTGTGAGTTGTTAGTCGTACCTGGAAAAACCTGGAAAATTCTAAGAAGATGCTATTTATAGGCCCTGGAAAGTTTTGGAATTTCATGGGTAGAGCTGGGCTATTGACAAAATGGATATCTCGATAATTTTTTGTCATATCTCGATTATGATATTCAGACGATATTATTTCAAACTAAACTAACCGCACGGTGGCAGAGCAGTTAGCGCTCTTGCCTCACAGCAAGAAGGTCGCGGGTTCAATTCCCGCACGGGCCGGGCCTTTCTGTGTGGAGTTTGCATGTTTCTCTGGGTGGGTTTCCTCCGGGCACTCCGGTTTCCCCCACCAACCAATAACATGCACTTTAGGGTAATATCCTCCAGCTATGGTAGTCCTGACCAAGCCTAGCAACAACATCTGGAGATGGGTCCCTGAGCGCTGCACTGCGGCGATCACTGCTCCTGAGGAGATGCTCCAGAGGCATTGAAGGATGGGTCAAATGCAGAGGACAAATTTCCCTACGGGGACAATAAAGTGTACCTTACCTTACCTTAAGAACCCAGCATGTCTTTAAATGTAGTTGAAGTTTAATGATCAGAAAAATTGGGTTTGACTTGAGCTGACTTAGGACATTCTTGGTCGAATTTATTATTATAAAAGCAAAACTAGTTTCGTTGTCTCAATGATCTGACCAAAACAAAACAAAAAGTAAAACAGCTAAATGAGATTCTTAAATACTTAAGATTCAAAAATAAATTGGAGTTAATTTGTTGTGACACAGTCTTGCTGTAGTCCGGGACAATTAATTGAAAATCGAGAGATCAAGATTCAGTTCAATCGATGTCCAATCGTCAATTATTTGGTTTTGAATCAAAAAGATCAGAGACTAATCCTTTGTCAATAAAAGCCTGTGGTTTACGTTGCACCAAATCCTAAACTTTGAGGCAGAATATTAAAAAAAAAACAACATAAAATATTAGTACTTTGGTCTTATTCAGTTAATGAAAGACAGTTATTGATTAAAAATATGTTAAACAAGGTAATTGAAGTGATGGAAAACGTGAAGTTAAAATCTGTACAAACCCCAAAAACACTTAATATTTATTTTTTATGCATCTTCAAGACAGAATTTACAATATTATCTAAACCTTCATTTGCCAAACTAAAACTATTACTGTCTGAGTCTCATTTACATTTCTTATCGTCTGCCCTGAGCTGTTTTTCTGTGTCTGTCTGAGTTTGGACCAATCACGTCGCAGTTTGTGAACAGGACTTTTTCAGGAGAAGCTCCATAAACAAGCCCAAGCGTGTGTTTTTATGATTCAGTCGCAAAACTACAGGAATCCTCCTCCTGCTCCAACAGATCTATCACACAGACTGAAATGTGTCGACCACAGGAGAAAAAACACCTCTGTGTGTGTTAAAGAGAGGGTGGTTTCTAGGGACGGCTGTTGGGAAATCCAGACAAACAATGACTATAATAAAGATTTTAGTTCTTATCAGGAGCCTAATGCGCTGCTAGTGTTTCTCCAGTTCACTTTGCTGTTTGCAAAAAGTGTATAACAATAATAAATACATGTCAATATTAACCCCTGTAACCTACACAAAAAGGGATATTGTATTGTATTTTTAAACGGCCTTAAAATTCACATAGATTTATATTTTTTTGTACTTTCAAAACTCAGATCTCTTCATCTACTTCTCCTCTGCTCATACACGTGTAGCTTTTATGTCTGTGATGGCATAGTTTTTAAATTATAGGGCTATTTGTACCAGACAAGTACACTCCCACTTCACCATTTCACCATCACCAAAAAAAAGGCCTTCTAAAATAAAAAAATCTAAATCACAGATGTAAAAGTTATACATCTATGAGCAGAGGAGAAGTACATGAAGATCTGAGTTTTGAAAGTACGAAAAAATATGAATCTATGTAAATTTTATGAAGGGAAAAAATTGAGGCATTTTAAAATTTGACTCAAGTCATGAATCTGTGGACGATTTCACAGGTCTGACATAAAAACTGTCTGAGATCTAAAGTTTTGGGGAAAAAAAGGACCTTTATTAGAGCTAAACAGGAAGAGCGTGCAAGAAAAGTAGGCAGGGCAGAATAAGGTGAATAATTATGCACAGAGACATTGTTTTATTTGAAAAATGCTTTCAATGCCTGACTGAGGCAAAACAATGAGAAGAACACCTGATTAAATGTGTTTCTCGGCTGTTTTAGGCCTACGTTTTTGTCCGAGAAGCTACCGTTATGCTGAAAATAATATAAGTGCATTTCCTGTTGTCATGGCGACAGTGCAGAGCTTAACTAGCTTGTGTGCTAATAGCATTTTAGACATTTTTACTGTCGCAAACCATATAATTAAATCAATTGGACTAAAAATGTCTGTTTTTTGCAGTGAAAAGTGTGATCCTGAAGTCTGCGTCAGTGAGAAATGTGAAAGAAACAAACGTGTTCCTGTTGTTCTCTGCTTTTCTGCCGCTGTTTACCTGATTTTCTCTTTTTACATGTCACATACAAACTCAGTATTCAGAGTAGTTGTGGTTATTTACTGTTATTATCAGTCTATTATCAGTATTTTTTTTTTTACTCTTACAGGACAAAATGTTCTTTCTCTCTAATGATTCTCGTGTATTTTTGCCACTCACTGCTGACATATAGGATTTAAGTTTTCCATTGTGCTCGTTTGTGTTTCGTAGATCTTTTCAGTCGACCAAAGCGATGGTGATGGAGAAGCCAAGTGCCCAGCTGGTCGGGCGAGAGTTTGTCCGACAGTATTACACACTGCTCAACCAGGCCCCGGACTATCTGCACAGGTAAATATAAAACAACACATCTGCGACAAAAAATGACGTGCGTGAACAAGCGAAACTACAGCCGTGCGTCCATGCGCGAGTGGCTGCACCGCCAGATGCAGCAGAATATGTGTGCGTGCCGGTGGTGCGTCAACGAGAGCCACTCACCCTGTGTTTCTCTATGGGAAAAGCTGTTGAAGTTTGTCTGTCTGTGTTTCTGCTCTTGTATCAGGTCTATAGTGAAAAAAAAAAACACATGATTAGGTTTATATTTCCCTATGGACCGGCTGATCACGGCAAACGCCAGGTTTTAAATAGTAAATATGAAAACTCAAGCAGACGTCTTTCTGAAGCAGGGCTCCGTCACACAGTCCAGGTCTGTCCCAGGACGTGGGGTGCTGATGGCAAGTACACAAATACAACAGTAGAAGCCTGATTTCTCTATATTTTACGCTTCTACGCAACTACACCAGCGTCAAGTGACAAAAAAAGGTTGGATTCTTTCGCTCCCAATTTTCGCTTGCACGATGTCACGCTCGCTACGCGCGTCAAGTGCCGGGTGTGTGGCCGGTTTCATTGACTTTGCATGTTTTCTAAACGATACGCGTGCATCGCGTGGCTATTCGCTCGTAGGGCTTGTGTAGGGCGAAAATCGCTTGCAGTGTCTCCTAGGGCTAAGTTGTGTGTTGCGCTCTGACCAACACGACCAGAGAGAACAGTCCGCCTTACTGGACAATGATACACAAGCAAAGTGTCTGCGATATACTGCCTAATCTGGCACATAACTTTCACAGAATACAAATGGTCTTCCTAATCACATTGAAAGAAGTATCATGAAACGCAGCATGAAGTGTGTTTTACATTGCAAAAAAACAAAAAAAATCTAAATATTTATATAAATAAATAAAATATATACATACTATTTATGGGCTTTACACATGGGGAGCGACCTTGCAGCTTCTCCATTCATTCCCAATTGAAACTGCGACAATGCAAAAGTCTTTCTCTCTATACGAGGTGACACGTGAAAACCTCACACTCGTGCACATATACGTGAACACCCAGGCTGGCAACGTTGTCCTGAAAGTTGAAGATGTTATATATCGCCAGTACAACAGCCAATCACAGCGCGTTTCTCTGGCACAAAGGAATGATACGACATGAAAACTGCGCTAATTCTTAAGGACACTGAAATAAAACGTTGTGTCCAGTTTGACCATGTTTTACAATATATGAAACTACTATTTGGATCTGCTAATAATGAAACTGGGTGAATTTACAACTTAAAAGTCAGATTCTTCTTTCGGCATGAAGCAATAAATGGCATATTTGAGTCATTTTCTGCAAACTTCTGGGGGCTCTTTAAATGCGTTTTACCTCTAAACTGCAAACAAGTTTTTAAATGGTCTTAATTTTCACTTGACCAAACCTGGAGCTGTTAAATTAAATGTACAATTCTGTCGTCATATTTCATCTATAGCTGTTATCTCTTGTTTTCTTTCTGATTCTGTATCTTAAACGTGACTCTGCTCTGCTCAGGTTTTATGGGAAGAACTCGTCGTACGTTCACGGAGGCCTGGACAGCAACGGCAAACCTCTGGAGGCGGTTTATGGACAAGCCGTGAGTGTTTTAAACTGTTTTATACCTCACACTCCCACACGGGTCTCTCCACAGCTCACACTTCACACGGCAGGAGTTAAAGTGCTCCACAAACACTCACCGGTTCAGTAAAGTGGGCTCTTCAATCCTCTGTTAAGCTTTTTATCATCAGACGAACAGAGGGGGGAAGAGAGAGAGGGAGAGGGAAAGAGAAGAGGGAGAGAGGAGAGAGAAAGAAGGAGGGAGAGGAGAGAGAAAGAAGGAGGGAGAGGAGGGAGGGAGAAGAGGGAGAGAAAGAATTAGAGAAAGGGAGGGAGAGAGGAGAGAGAAAGAAGGAGAGAGAAGAGAGAGGGAGAGAAAGAATTAGAGAGAGGGAGAGAGAGAGGGAGAGAGAGAGGAGAGAGAAAGAAGGAGAGAGAGAGAGAAAGAAGAGGGAGAGGAGAAAGAGAGAGGGAGAGAAAGAAGGAGAGAGAGAAGAGGGAGAGAAAGAAAGAGAGAAAGGAGCGAGAGAGGGAGAGGAGAGAAAGAAGAGGGAGAGAAAGAAGGAGAGGAGAGAGGGAGGGAGAGAGGGAGAGGAGAGAGAAAGGGAGAGAAAGAAGGAGAGAGGGAGGGAGAAAGAAGAGAGAGAGGGAGGGAGAGGAGAGAGAAAGAAGGAGAGAGAGAAAGGGAGAGAAAGAAGGAGAGAGAGGGAGGGAGAGGAGAGAGAGGGAGGGAGAGGAGAGAGGGAGGGAGAGGAGAGAGAAAGAAGGAGAGAGAGAAAGGGAGAGAAAGAAGGAGAGAGAGGGAGGGAGAAAGAGAGAGAAGAGGGAGAGAAAGAGAGAGAAAGAAGGAGGGAGAGGGAGGGAGAGGAGAGAGAAAGAAGGAGAGAGAAGAGAGGGGGAGAGAAAAAAAGAGAAAGGAGCGAGAGAGGGAGAGAAAGAAGGAGAGAGAGGGAGGGAGAGAGTTTTGGAGCAAAAGTCAAACTCGAGGCAAAATGCATATAATATTTTCTTTTTCAGTAAAATAGAACATTCTTAGAAAAAATAATAGAAACAGAAAAATAAAAACTTGTAAAAAAAAGAAGAAAATCGGAGTCATTTATGTTCATAAAATCATTACTTTTGTTTTTGAAAAGGCTCAATAAAATTAAATACAAATAAGTTAAGATCAGGAAAAACATGTTACTTTAATAAACTGAACGATTGCTTTTTTTGTTTAAAACTCAAATAAAAGTCACAAATTTTTAAAGTATTTTATAATCCAGATTTTTAGAATTTTACATTTCATTTTTTACGTCTAAAAATGTATGAACTGTTTGTGTTTTGTCTTAATCAGTTAATGAAAGACGACTGTTGACTGAAAAGTAGATTAAACAAGGTCATGGAAAAAGTATCTGTACAAACCTGACTGTCTGTTAAATAAGGAAAAAGCTCCGCCCCTTGATGTGAGTAACCATGGCGACGCTGTCTCTCACAGATGTCTGTATTTGTGTCACTCATTCTCTAGGACAATGGTTCTCAAACTTTTCACAGCAACTAGCAATTAAAAACGGGTTTATTAAGTTGTAAAGTATTAAACGTTGTTGTCTTCTCTAAACAGTCTATGATAAATGTGTGCTGTTATAATTGAATAATAAGAATATTAGTTTTCACCAGGAGCCGAATGCAGCTCTCTGATTGGCTGTGCTTGGGTGGTCCTTCCAGTTTTATGTTATTGTTTGTAAAAAGAAGTTTTTAAGTCACAATTGCAACTAAAATGAATACATGTCGATATTAACCATGTATCAAAGGATTTATGAGAGGAAGTTGTCAGATTAAAACCTAAATTGTGCTTCCGGTGTGAAAAACAGCTCCTCCACCTTTTATAAGAGAGTTTTAAAGAATGCTTATCCCAAAAGAAGATCAAAGCCGTTCAGCAAACCTGCTGCTGAAACTGTGGTTCTCTGTGGCAACATTTCTTTTATGTTCATCCTGCGCTCTGTGGAAACACAAATAATAAAGATAAATTAAAAATATACAAATGGAATATGGGTAATTAGCCACAACTGCCTCATCATCAGAGCTTTATGTTCACCAGGAAAGTCCTGTGTTTATAGGGATGCACCGATCCAGCTTTTTTTGCTCCGATACCGATCCCGATACTTTGGCTTTAAGTATCACCGGTACCCGATATCAACCAATACCAGGTAAGAATGAAATTGCTTCTCTTTCTTTTTAAAACAAAAGACATTTTGTCACATAGTGTTTATGCAACTGTTATTTATAGTGAAAGCCACAACTTAACAGCTTAATCTGAATAAAATGTTCAATATATGAGACATTCTGAATCAACACCAGCAAATTTGTCTCATTTTGCCCAATTAAAGGCACAAATATGATATCGGCTGAACCATATCAAGGAGCCGATACCCGATCCAGGAAGTTTTGCTGGATCGGCACCGATATTCGATCCGAGTATGGATCGGTGCATCCCTATTTATAACAGACTTTTGTTCCAAAGCTTTAGCTGGACTTTAATAATTTACCAATAAGACAATGTAAGGAGCCATATCTGTTCATATTAGGCCTTTTCCCACTGTCGGAACTTTTTTCTGGTCCTAGAACTTTTTTAGTTCTGTCCCCATTTTGGGAGTGTTCACACAGAACAGGAACTATGGACTGGGGCCACATTTAGGGACTTTTTAGCTCCTGCTCTGGGGCAGGTACTTTCCAGTCAGACCAGGAACCTTTTGGTGACACAAGCACATTTACAACACTAACTTTGTTTGAAACATGTTTTACACATTCTACATTCAGATAATTGTGCGTATCCTTTAGAAAAGGATTTAAAGGCAGTAACTCTTAAAATGTATTATTTATTTTGTAAATAGTAGCCTATAAGATAGATTATATAATTATTAGGAATTACAGTGAATACTTTTGATTTATTGTTTATTTTCAGTGGTGTTTTTAAGTTTTGCACATCATAGTTTATGTGGAATCAAAAAACACAACCATTGTTTTCATAACTTATTTAAATGTTCCAGACTTTACAGATGCTATGCTAAAGCTAGTTAGACCCACTTTTAGAAACTGTTGCTGTGTGAACCAAACATAGGGACAGGGTAGTTCCTCTGACTAAACAGGGACTGAAGAAATGAGGGGATAGTTCTTGGTACTTTTATGTGGGAAAGCCCATTGTGACTGCAGACTACACTCTGTGTCAGACGTCCATCAGTGATCTGACTCAATTTGAGCTCTGCTACAGTGAAAGTCCAGCTCTGCTCCAAACACAAGTCACATCTGTGGTTCTGTGGCCGAGCGAACTGGAACAACAACAAACAAACAAACAACAAACAAACAAGCGTTAAAACGGTTTAGATCAACACTAACAATCTCTGTTTGCCAAGAAAGTGACAGAAATGATTTCATAAATGGTTATATTTATCCTCAGTGTAAAAGAATGAAGTGACGTCTGAAAGAAAACGTTTGGCTGTGATAAAGTCGAGTCTTATCTGAGTTTATGGGACAATCTTTTATGTAAATTTTGCTCTGCACATTCCTGGACTGAGCTGTCATGTGCTGTTCTAAAGTAACACCTGGGTTTAATCCAAAGAACATAAAACACTCTCAAACAAGTCTAGGAGATTCTTATTTATTTAAAAGTGAATCCACAGTCTTTGTCTTTTTCTCTTTTGTCAAATATTCTTTTTACTTGTGTGTTTGTGTCTGGATTTGTGCATCATGGAAAACTCGGAGACGTTGTGGAAATATAAAATCAAATTTCCATTTCTCAAATATTTTGGGTTAAAAATAAATCAGGGATATTTTACCAAGACATACTGGAGTGTAATTTCTCCAATTTAATCTGAAAGCCTAAAATAGGATCTTTACAATACATAACATTTGTGAAATTTAAAACATTATATGCCACAAATTTTCTAGAAAACTAAGATCTATATCTACTATATTTTCGTGTTAGTCTTTTAGCTTATGCTTTATTAATTGCAGCTTCTGTGTGTCTTTGATTCTCACTGGAAGTAAATATACTGAGGACATTTATTGAGCCAAAACTAGGGATGTTATATATATTAAAAATATATATCATCTGGTCACTGTGTCAGATTTCTGTAGCCGTGATTGACACATTAATTAGCCAATCCAAGACATGCATCTTCTGCAGTCTGAAACCAACATGGCTGCCCTGACGAAAAAAAAAACACTTGGAACTGAAAAACAACGAGGATTTTTGCAGAATCATGAGCGAAGCAAAAACATTTTAATTTGAGTTGAGTGAAGTTATATTTAGGTCTAAATGACAAATGTTTCATCTGCGTCACACAAATAAGCTATCTGATTGGGCGGTACGTAGGGATGTCACGATATCAAATTTTAGAATCACGATTATAGCAAAAGGAAAAATCACGGTTTGCGATTATTCACGATTATCGGCATAAAGAAAAAATTATACACATATATATTAAAATCTAAATTATTGGTATTTGATTGCTGACAGTGACAATACACTGATTGTATTACATAAATATGATGTAGCCTAGAATAATAATAATAAATGCAATTATTTTAAATAATTACCCTTTGAAAAAAAATCTATAATTTATGTTTTAAACAAAATTTTATCAAGCTTTTTTTTTTACATTATTGTCCCTTTAATGATGCTTTATATTCTTAATATACTTACAAGAAGAGATTCATTACTACTAATAATATATTATGTGTGATATCTGTCCGTGACTCACGACTCACGAGGCGACGTCACCCACACGTTTTGTTTTCCAGCCTGTGTCACGTGATCGCCTGGACGCGTCTCTGCTTTCGTTTTACTTTCAGGTCAGAGTTTATGTCAAACGAAGCATATAAGCGTTCATTTTTGCCGTGAGCTGTGTGACACTTTCTGGAGCGCTTCGTTTCTTTACCTTTACTTGGACAACAGCGAGGGATGATCTTATCGAAGATGCTAGATCATGTTGGATGTGTTAGCGCTTTAGCTGCAGCTTTTCAATGACACGTTTTGTGTATTGGACACTCTTCAGCCCTGATCATCTTTAAAACATCTTCTGACTTGATTATTTGGATGGATACAACTCCTGAAGCGCTAACTCAGCAGCCTTAGCGCCGTTCTCCACTGGTGCTGCCCCGCACGTCACAGAAACGTAAAAGACGTGTTTGCGGTTTACCATGAGTTGTAAAAAGTCTACGAATAACCTATCGTGGGGGAAAATATTCACGATTATTGAAAACCGGTTAATCTTGACATCCCTAGCGGTACGATGTAGATTTGATCTGGAACACAGGCGGAGGGCGTGGTGACCAGACCCACTCTTGCAGTCTCTTGCAGTCCAGGCAACTAGGGATGCACCATATCGGAGCCAATCCAGGAAATTTAGCTGGATCGGGTATTGACTCGTATATCAGTTCAGCCAACATCAGAGTTGTGCCTTTAATTGGACATATTGAGACTAAATTACAGACTGCTGTTGATCCAGAATCTCTCATAATGTTTGACATTTTATTCATATTAAGTTGTTAAGATGTGACTTGCAATAAATTAAGTTACACTATATGACCAAATGTCCTATGTTTTGATCAGAAAAATATGGTATTTCAGTCCTTACACTAGTATCAGTATATATATACTTGAAACCAAAGTATCAGAATCAGTATCAGAACAGAAAAAGCTGCATCAGTAGCCAAAACCTCATTTGAAAAACCATAATGATACATTTTCAGATTTGTCTAAATTTACATGCATACAAAATGATCATATTCCTTCTATGTTTATAAATACAGATATTTCATGTGAAGGAGTTTTTATAGAAAAGGTTAAAATCTGTATGAATTCTGCTTTGTGTTCAGGAGATCCACAAGTGCGTGATGGCGCTCAGCTTCAGAGACTGCCACACAAAGATCCGACACGTGGACGCTCACGCCACGCTGAACGAGGGCGTGGTGGTGCAGGTGATGGGAGAACTGTCCAACAACATGCAGCCCATGAGGAAGTTCATGCAGACGTTTGTGCTCGCTCCAGAGGTCAGCAGTTATTTTATTATTTTACAACATTCACACTTAGATGGAGGGCGAGAGACAGGTTTTTCCTAAGAATAACATTGCACATGCACTCGTGAAATATTTTAAAGAACTGTCAAATTAAAATCTGCTCTTTCTGAGGTGACTACCGTATTTCTCAGAGTATAAGTTGCTCCGGAGTATAAGTCACACACCCCAAAAAATGCCTAATTAGAAGAAAAAGTGTAGAAGTCGACTGACATTAGTCACACTTTTTGGGAAATTAATTTGACATTATCCAACACAAAGAACAGATGCAGGACCGATGGCATGAGGCAAAACTACAAGATGCAGATAAAAAGATGACTAAAATCTGCTTAAATTGGCTCCTAAATGACACTAAATCATCTGCAGTAAGTAATCGCGATGTGTCTTGTATTTCTGACCTGAAGCAGTTCCAAGCATCTTCAGTTTCTGCTAAATCCACAGTTTATTTTGCCCAAGCTCCACGTGTTATTTCCATCTCTCCGTGCATAAAAGTCAGTCCTTCAATCATGCCATCGTGTCAAGAGATCTAATCCTCTTGAGATCGTAGCAACACTCTCTCTCCCCCGTTGTTTTTGTAGAAAGAAGTCCCTTGAGTGTGGTTCATGAGACTGCAGCCTCCGACTTATACTAGGGCTGTAGTTCTTTAGTTGATTAATCGGTAGATAGAGTCTAGGGCTGCAACAACTATCGATTTAATCGATTAAAATTGATTATTAAAATCGTTGTCAACGAATTTGGTCATCGATTACTTGGCTAAAAACTTTTACTATCAGTCCGCTGTGATGCAGCCGTTTGAGTGGACATCAGCGGCTTTTGTAGAGCTCTCCCTCGACTCCTCACAAAGAACAGACGAACAGAAACCTTGGCGCCTGTTAAGCGGACATTTTAATCACATAATAATAGCCAAGAGTAACCTGGTGGTGGTGTATAGCTTAATCTCATAAAGTTACGAGTTTGTTATTTCTCCACGGGTGAGTCGGCCGCTTTCAGCGCTTTAGACTTGCGGTAACTTTCTAGAAAAGTCCGCGGTAAATCTAGCGTCTTTTTGATTTGTTTTTGCTATCCACGAGCTGCTACGTGTGCTTTTTGTAAGGTTTTCTCTGATCATAAAGTTAAAAGCAGTCCACAGCGTCTCTCTCCTCCTCTTCTCTCACCAAAAAAATAGCAGCCAGCAGGCCCCGCCCCTTTCCCCTCTGTAACCATGGCGACACAGTTTGAGTGACAGGAGTGAGAGACGAACACTCGCAAACTTAAAACTTTTAGATATGAAACAAAACAATCATAATGATCTTAACAGGCCCTAATAGGTGGGTTTCACATTCTAGAATTCTTGGCAGTTATAAGCCAGGTGGAGGGCAAGAGGCAGATTTTCCTATTAATAACATTGGACTTTGTTGTGAAATAATCAAAAAATATTTTGCTAATTTAAAAAGTGATTACTTCTATAATGACTAGACCCACTACTCATTTGTATTACAAAAATAAATTGCATTTAAACAATATTTATTTTAGCTGCCCTCCACCTCATTGAAATTACATTGGCCAGTAGAATGTTGTGATGTCATCTGAAACCCACCTATACCCAGGTCACCGAAAGGCGGACTCCGGTCCGGATCCGGACCCAAGCGCCGCCCAATCCGGACCGGACCGCGTGGTCCTCCTGCCAAACACTCGCAGAAAGGCTGGAGAAGGAAGACGTGATTCTTTAAAGAAGAGCTGTGCAGTGAGCGCATCAACAGACGCGCGCGCACGTCGCCGCTGTGACTCGTTTTTCTCACTTTTGGCACAGCGCCAGAGACAGAAAAACGCGCTTCACGCCGGTGCGGTGCGGTCTTTGGGTCTGCAGAGTGTATTCAAGTACGCGGTTGAGTGTCCGCGTAATGCACGCGGTGCAAAACTGCCGCTTTGACTCGTCCTTCTCCCATTTGGCACCGCGCCAGAAACAGAAAGACGCGGTTTATGACGGTCCAGTCAGATTCAACTTGCATTTAGAGCGCGCGTTTGTAGGCTATGTGCGCGTGGGTGTGCGTGTAATGAACACGATTCAGAGCGCTGTTGTATGATTCTTCTCCTGCGTAAAGTTGGAGGGCTATCGCGTGTGTCTATCGCCAATCAGCCAATCACATGGCTTCATTCAGTGACTGCTTTGGCCAGTGGGACAGAGAGTGAGACAGACGTGGTACAGAACAGGCTCGAGTCAGAACAGACTTAGTGATCATTTCTGATCAGTGTAAAAACACTTTCTCCTCCACAGCACAGGTCAGATTCAATTTTGATGGAATTTATTCATCCATCAAATACATTTTTAAAAGTGCAGTAGATTAATACATTGAAAACAAGCTTTTATAACATAGAATTATGTGGGATATTGTGAAAAATTAATATTGTGTAGTTATTTTTAATTATAATGTCAAATTTAAAAATGACTTAAAAGAAACTTTGCCGTGAAGTTCCGGACCTTGGCTTGAAAAAATCTCTTCCAACTGGACCTCGATAAAATCTTATTGGTGACCCCTGCCCTAATAGATGCAAATGCTAATAACAGTAGGCCAGGCCTATGCATTAGATGCAGCAGCAAACACTTTTTATTAGTTTTAATATGACTTAAAACAAGTTAATCTCATTGGCTCATTCTTTATAGATGCTTTAAAATATTATGAGCTCATAATAAAAATTGAAATGTAATTTTTTGGCCACATCGCCAGACCTATAATAACCACATTAACAGCAGTAGCTAATAGCAAAATCTGTTTTTTTCTACTTTATTTTTGTATTTTCGTTTTGTTCAAGAAAAGCCCAGTGAGTTCATTAAGTGCACACAAGTTGTCTTTTGCTTAAATACATTTAATAAAATGCAAAACACCTTATATTTATTATTTTGTCATTTTTATCCGATTAATCGATTAATCAATCCAATAATCGACAGATTAATCGATTATCAAAATAATCGTTTGTTGCAGCCCTAATAGAGTCTTGATCGACCAAAATGTTATTAGTCGACTAATTCTTTTATTTAGATTATAAGGAATTTGTATTCAACAGTAACAGAATCATTGGTCTGATTCGCCTTTTTTATATAAACACACTGTTTCCTATTAATTTTCTGTATAAACTATAGTTTTTGCATGAACTAAAGAATATTATTAGTCTTTTGAAGCAAGATTTCTTGCAGAATAAGTATCTAATAGTTTTAACATTGATTTGTAATATTTTGGACAACTCTACTTTTAGCTTCAGAGCCTTTGCCACGCCCCCTTTTAATACGATTAATCGGTCGATGGAACATGTTTTTAGTCGACCAAGAGTTTCTTTAGTCGACTACAGCCCTAACTAATAGTCCGGAAAATATGGTTGACAGTTTTGGATTTTCCCAGCTCTACCTTCTACGTCTAAAATTTGGGCAGATGTTTGATCTTTATAGTCAGTACCAAACATATGAGTCTTATCAATAATGTTAGTGTAAAATATGTTTCCACGATTTGCTAAAGTCTTAACCTGAATAATTTTTTATTTTTCAGGGAACTGTGGCAAACAAATTCTACGTTCACAACGACGTGTTTCGTTACCAGGATGAAGTGTTCGCCGACTCAGACTCTGAGCCTCCAGAAGGTAAAATCACACGACTCAAAGACTTGTTTGTGAATTTATTTACAAACTGAAAAGGTGTAGACATTAGTGCTGTGTTGTTGTAATGAGCTGCAGTGCCTCTGGTTGTGCAGCAGGGGGCAGTAATGTCGTTCTGTTGTGTTCAGAGTCAGAGGATGAGGTGGAGGAGCTGGAGGAGAGAGTCCCATCACCAGACACAACAGCAGAAGACACAGCCCAGTACTACGAACAGAACCCCTGGTAAGAACTGTGTGAAATGTCAAAATGTTATAACATCCTCCCTTTGTTATTCTCTGTAACATCAAATATTTCCCTGGACATTTGAAGCAAACGTCTGCTCTCTGCTTCCTTCTGCTGGAAAGCTACTCTTGTCATTTCTGTCGACAGCTCTTCTGAGAAACAGTGTAAAGTGTCATTAATGTAACTCTCTGCCTTATTTGAAAAAAAAAAAGAAAAAAGAAAAAGTGATGTTGTAGGCTTGATGCTGGTATTTGCACATTGGAGCTGTAGAGGAAGCTCTACTCCTGATGTTTACTTATTTCTGCTTTAAAATCCACAGCACAACTCAGAAGATTACTAACCAATAAACAAAAATGTTTATTTTTTTCTTTAGTTAGTTCAAAATTGCAAATTTGATGCTTTCAGGACAAACTGGGACTGACACGTGCCCAGAGAGAGACAGTCTCTAACATTATCAGCAAGTTTTTCGATATAAATGAATGATTTATTTATATAGCACCTACTGTATACACAGACATCTTCCAAAGGGCTTCACACAGCAACCCCCCCTCACTCGATGATGGTGAGCAGCTCAGCAGAAGCAATTTGTCTCAACGCCTCAACCTCCGACCAACACCAAGTGTTTCCTAACTGCATGTTATTGGTTGGTGGTGAAAACCACTCAGACACAGGAGGAACATGCAAACTCCACACAGAATATCGTTATATCACCCTATTATTTGCCAGTACATTGTTGTAATGTCACCACCTATTGCTTCAATGAGGCCAGGGATGTCTGTAGGACGGTTGTTGTTCTTATTCCTGACTGTGGTGTGTGTCTTTGCAGCTCTGAGCCGGTGGGACCTGCAGACCTGGAGGACGAGGGCGTCGCCGTGAGTCCGGAGCCCGAGATGGAGCCGGAGAAGGAGGAGGAAGCTTCCGGGGAGATGAAGACCGAGCTGCTGGACTCACAGACGGACGCTCTCTCAGCCGACGAGGCAGAGAAAAGCCCCGCCCCTACAACGACCGCTCCCACTGAACCTGCAGCGACCGAACCAGCCACAGCCGCCCCCGAGGAGAACAGGGTGAGAGGCTGGAACATGATTGTCTTTTTGGGATGTATGTTTTGTTATATTGATCTTCTCTTTCATCTCTTCTTTAGCCTTTCTCGTGGGCGTCTGTCACCAGTAAAAACCTTCCTCCCGCCGTTCCAGTCTCAGGATCCCTCCCACACGTCGTCAAAGTCCCGCCCACAACACAGGTATGACACTGAAGTTTATATGATACGAGTTAAAAGCCAGAGAGTAAAAGTGGGTCTTTAGACGAGACTTAAAACACTCCACTGTGGACGCTGATCTAACACGGAGGGGCAGAGCGTTCCAGAGCTTAGGACCAGCTACAGAAAACGCTCTGTCCTCTCTGGTTTTAAGTCTCGTCTTAGGCACCATGAGCTGGAGCTGGCCCTTGGACCTCAGCTGGGGTGTAAATTAAGATGAGGTCAGAGATGTATTTTGGAGCCAGTCCATGCAAAAGCTTTAAAAACAAACTATAAAATCTTAAATTCAATTCTAAAATTAACAGGAAGCTTAAATGGCAACATTTACTAAGATTGGGTTGAAGTGATACTGATATTCTGTATTTAATCTACTGCTGTGGCAAACAAATACTTGCTGACATTGGAAATATATATCCATAACCAGGCTAAATCACAAATGTACTTATTATGGTCTGATATTTAACACATCTTCGCCTTAAGCTGGAACTGATATTTTGCTCTGTTTCTAAAGAATAAACTAAAAAAGCTTTTTTTATTTTTGTTCTGAAATGGTCACGATTATAATTCTTTTGATCTTGTGATTATACTGAGGCTTGAATAATCACGATTATTGATTAATCTAATAATCTTGACATCCCTAAGATGCAAGGATTGGTGTAATATTATCATGTTTTTTGGTTCCTGTTAAAAGTCGTGCAGCAGAGTTCTGGATTAAACTAATGATTGATGATGATTAAACTAAACTGCAGTTGTACAAATTAAACCAGTGTGCCCCAGTAGACTTAATGTTATCCAGAATCTTATTTGCTGTTTCTCTCTCTTTCTGTAGCCTCGAGCAGAAGTGAAGACAGAGTCCCAGACCACAGCACAGAGACCTCAGAGAGACCAGAGACCCAGAGAGCAGAGGCCTGGAGGAGCTCCACCTGTGCACAGACCCAGACCAGGTAAGAGTCGTCCTGTGACTGAAACAACAACCTGACATTAATCTGGTTTGAGAAATGGTTCAAACAAAGCTACAAAATATTGAAAATAACTGCAATGTGGCTGCAAAGTACAACAATATGTGTTCTGTGAATTGCAGCATTATTTACACTCATGCATTTATTTGTATAGCACAATTCATACACAAAGTAACTCAAAGGTCAAAGGCAGGAAAAGATGCATCAAAATGACACTACAAAACAACGTTTTAGTCCCGACTCTGGTCCACGTTTAGTCCTGACTCTGGTCCACGTTTAGTCCTGACTCTGGTCCACGTTTAGTCCGACTCTGGTTCCACGTTTAGTCCTGACTCTGGTCACGTTTAGTCCTGACTCTGGTCACGTTTAGTCCCGACTCTGGTCCACGTAGTCCTGACCGGTCCACGTTTAGTCCGACTCTGGTCCACGTTTAGTCCCGACTCTGGTCCACGTTTAGTCCGACTCTGGTCCACGTTTAGTCCCGACTCTGGTCCACGTTTAGTCCCGACTGGTGGTTAGCCTGACTCTGGTCCACGTTTAGGTCCCTGACTCTGGTCCGCGTTTAGTCCTGACTCTGGTCCGCGTTTAGTCCTGACTCTGGTCCACGTTTAGTCCTGACTCTGGTCCACGTTTAGTCCTGACTCTGGTCCACGTTTAGTCCTGACTCTGGTCCACGTTTTAGTCCTGACTCTGCCGTCTGGTCCCGTTTAGTCCTGACTCTGGTCCACGTTTTAGTCCTGACTCTGGTCCACGTTTAGTCCTGACTCTGGTCCACGTTTAGTCCTGACTTCCTTAGTCTGACTCTCACGTTTAGTCCTGACTCTGGTCCACGTTTAGTAATTACTTAATTTGTGTTTTAAAATCAAAACAAAATCAAATGTTTATTCATCTTCACCTAAAAGGAGCATATTCTTTCTTTCTGCATATTCTTGTTGTCTTGAATAAAAAGAATCTAAATAGAGTTTTAAATGTTAAAATTGTGTAATTCCTGTGTTTTCAGGTCGTGAGGGTGAGCAGGGCGAGGTCGAGGGCAGGAGGCCGGCTCGATATCCAGACGCTCACCAACTGTTTGTGGGAAATGTGCCTCACGACGTGGAGAAGACTGAGCTTAAAGAGTTCTTCGAGCGTAAGCATAATTTTGTTGAATACTTTATAAAACGGCTTTAAAGGTTGTGATGTAAACTTTATCCTTTGTGGTCTTCAGAGTTGGCACAGTCCTGGAGCTGAGGATCAACAGCGGAGGGAAACTTCCAAACTTCGGGTTCGTGGTGTTTGACGACGCAGAGCCGGTGCAGAAGATCCTCAGCAACAGGGTGAGAACACTTTTTCTGAGCAGAGATGTGGAGGAAACACACAGAGCAGAGGTGTCCAACCCTTTTCAGCTCGTGAGCCACTTTTAGACTGAGCACAGCCTGAAGATCTACCTATGGATTTACATTATTAATTTGATTAGCAATGTCGTTCTTGCTGCTGCATAGAAATCTAGCATTTGTAGACTGAGCATGTAGTTCGTGCTTGTAGCTCCCTGAACTACCAAACCCCCGTTAACAAACGGGGGATCCATATAGAGGGATTTTTGTTAACACGGGCGATGAGTGCCCACCAGACCTGCAGAAAGAGCTGCTCATAGAAAAGCACCGTTGTCAGCGAACTACAAGAGTTTGTCTCTGTGAAGAAACAAAAGTTCTGCTGCTAAATCAACATTTGTGAATGAAATCGTTACATTCAGGTGAAAAGACAGCAAAAAAAAAAACCGCTCCTCTCAAGCTTCAGGAGACAGACGTCTGTCAGACCAGTTTTGACCTGATCCAAACAGCTGCTGTCGTCCTGTTTGGTTGTTTTCAATCAAAGAACAACTAAACGGGTCGACCCCATGTAAGCAGATGAAGAGGGCTCTTTCTGGCATAATGCCATGCGCAGTAGAGCGGAAAGTGACATCTCTCTATACACAGTTTAACAACCAAAAAAAGTAGTTTTTGGGTTCAGCTTCACTTTAAGAACACACTTGCACTAGATTGTGTTTGGTGTAATTTATAAACTATATATAATGATCTGTTCTAACATCACTTTGATCTGTCCTTTTTCAGCCCATTAAATTCCGTAACGACGTGCGTCTGAACGTGGAGGAGAAGAAGACTCGCTCTGTGAGGGAGGGAGAGCGGCGCGACCTCCGACCCAGAGGTCCAGGCGGTCCGGGCGGTCCCAGGATCGGAGGAGGTCCCCGAGGTCCTCCGGGCTCCAGGGGCGGCATGGCTCCCAAACCCAGCTTCGGCACCGGACGAGGGGCTGGTCCCAACGAAGGCCGGTACTCCTCCGCTCAGCGACAGTGACCCCGCAGCGCCGCTAAGAGTTTTAGTTACTTCACTGCTACGATTGGACTCAAACTGAAGCCAGGAGGAGGGCGAGAGACTTCAGGATCTCCTCTTATTTCTCTACAAAGTGTTCAATCGGACTAAAGTCAAGTCAACCTACGAGTCTAGGTTTGAGCTTAACTAAACCTGACTACATATCTCCTCCTGTTCCTCCTCTACCGCCGGACAAAGTGTTAAATGGACTCAAAAGAAAGATCAAACTTTGGTTTTAACTAATCTAGAAATCTTCTGCTCCCTTGTTTTTTCCTTTTGGACTCAACTAAACAAAATCTTCGTCCCTTTTTAATCGTCAAAAGTATTTTTCTTCCAGATATTCACAGCTTCAGTCAAACATTAACCAAACCCAACCACATATGTCCCTCTGTCCCTCTTTTACAACCAGACAAAGTGTTTTAACTGGACTCAAAAGAAGCCTACAGTTGGTTTTAAATAATCCAGACTTCTTCTTTATTTCTTCCTCATGACAAGCGTAGACTCAACAAGAATTAATTGAAAATGTTCCTTGCGACGATCAAACTAAAGTCTACGTTTGAGGTTAACCACTTTTCTTCTTCTTCTGACGTTTCTCTACAACCTGGACAAGGTGTTAAATGATCTATTTTTAACTCTTACACATGTCTATTTCCTCATTTTGACAAATTTGGACTCAACTAAACCAGAACTTTCTCTATATTTTAAGAAACAAATGAATTCAAAGTGTTGTTCATTCCTACGATACAACTATAGTACGTCTTTTCTCGATCTTTGCTTCCAGATAAAGTGTTAAAGCAGAACTAAGCAGCAGTTGTACCTTGTTAAATGTCTTTGAAGCATGTGTCTGCTCTCTCAGCTGCCTCCCGCTTCAAATACGGCAACCGCAGCTTCTCCATCCAGACCCGAATTGCTCTCCTAAGAAACTCCAGCTCTTTTATTTTTTTATTTAGCCGTGTTAAATGTGTTTAGATGTGTTTTCGCTGCCTTATTTCAATCTTAAAGTTGCGCTAAAATGAGAAATTATATAAATATTAAGTTTGGCTGTAGAAAGCTGTAGTTGCTTAGTTCTGCTTTAACTGGAGACAAAAGAAAGCCTGTCCTTGTTTTTAAGTTTGGTTTATCGTATCCACACGTCATTTATTCCTCTATTTTCTTCATAGCAAACTTAGACTCAACTAAGCCAAATCTTTATACATTTTGTGCTTTGATCAAACTAGAGTTGAGCTTAACTAAACCTGACAACTTTTTAATCCTGTACGAACAGACAAAGTGTGAACTGGATTAAAGCCAGTTTCTTCATGACAGGTTTGGACTCAACTAATGTCCTATTCACACACCATAATAGTTATCTAGAGACGTTTGTAAGCTTGAAATTACCCCACGACATTTGAGGTTTTTTTTTTTAACAGGGTTATTTGATGTCTGTAATTCGCTTGTTTTACAGACTTTCTGGAAATAACCACAGAAAGGCCATGATTTATGCCAGGCTATTCAACTATTTTTTTTGAGGGCCAGTTTTTTTTTAAGATCATGGCCTCTGTGCCGGATTGTGGCACAAAACTTTGACAAAACCTAGGGTTACGCCAAATATCCACAGCACTATATTTGTTTAAGCAATGAAAATAACACAGCTGTAGTTTGTTTGATTTTATTGCTCTGCAAAACTTCTAAAACAGAGCTGAACGACAAATAAACAAGGTCCATATTAATACTAAGAAAATCTCAGCATTGCTAAGATAAAGCAGAATTAAAGTAGAACTAACTAGGGATGCACCGATCCAGCTTTTCAGTTCCGATACCGATCCCGATACTTTGGCTTTAAGTATCTACCGATACCCGAAATCAACCGATACTAGTGTAAGAACAGAAATAGCTTTGTTTTTTATAAAAACATAAGAAACTTGGCATATAACTTTATATACCGTACCTGTTACGTATAGTGTAAATTACAACTGAACAACTTAATCTGAATAAAATGCCAAACGTTATGAGACGTTTTGGATCAACACCAGTAAATAAATTAGTCTCATTATGTCCAATTAAAGGCACAAAAATTATATCGGCTCAACCGATATCAAGGAGTCGATACCCGATCCAGCAAAATGTCCTGGATCGCACCGATATCCGATCCCAGTATTGGATCGGTGCATCCCTAGAACTAACATAAGGTCCAATCAAGACGAAGGTGTAGTCGACAAGCAATAGAAAGTATCATTAGGAAAATGGGTTGAGGGCCGATTTGGCTCCAGGGCCTTACGTTGAATAGGCCTGGTTTATGCTAATAACCCTTTGCTTCATTCATGAAATGAGCATTTGTGTTTTTGGTTTGTTTTTTGAAATCTTGCATAGGGCACCAAAATGGCTAGCAGCGGCCCTGAAAAAGCGACAACTTCATTTGAGAAAGATCCGTGATGAACAGTAATACCTTTGTTCAAAACAGACATATTCATCACAGAACATTAGGATTATGCCGTGCAAATAGGACACAAGTCAAAACTACTTTCTTTTTAAGCAGCAAATGGATTTAAAGGTTTTTCTCCCTCCAAGAGTCAGACACATGAGTTTAACTAAACCTTTTCTCCTTTTATCTCTTGGGTTTGCTTCGACTTAACGTGTTAACCTGAAGCTTTGACGCTAAAACGCTGAACTTTCTCACAGTTTTATCTTTCGTTTAGACTTGTACAATCTCCATAACTTCATCTTAATCATGCTCAAGTAAACCTAACAGACCAATCGTTCCCTGCAGAAACAATTACAACATTTGAGTTTGGACTTCGACTAAACTCTTCCTCTATTTAACGATGTTTTTATTTAGTTTTCGTCCCGTCTCTTCAAGATATCCGACACATTTTCTTCTTTTGAATGTTTTGTTTTCCATCCTTCCTACAAATGTCATTCTTTTTTTTTTTGCTGAACTTGAAAACAAATTTGAAACACAAAAAGGGTGAATACTACTTGAATTGGGGCTTGAGATCCCAGAGGATAGTTTTGTTTCTTTTGTTGTTGTGTTTTTCGCGTTCTCACTCCTGTTTCTTAAAGGAACGTGTAACTTTACTGCTTGGGCAATCCTGTGTATTGCTGCCACCCCTTGTAACTATCTTTTTATTCTGCCAGGTCAACAACAGGCTGAGCTGCAGTGCTTTTTAACGGAGTAAATAAATAAAAAAAACTTGTATTTGCTTGTTTGAAAAGTGTTTTTTTCCGTGGATGACGCGTCTGACTGGAGCATGTCTCGTTGTCGTACCGATGCACTTCACTTGTCATCATGTTAATAATGAGCTCACCTGCTGACAGACAACTAAATTAAAGTGGATTACTGTTTTAAAACGACTTCTCTCTTTATTTTATGACGGGAAATGCACTTTTATTCTTTGTGTCATGTAAATACAGTGAAAAAACATGCCTGCTTTCTCTGCAATCTATGCTCAGTTTTAAATGTATAAAAGGGACATACATACATACATACATAGGGGTTTTAGCAATAAAGCTGAAAAAGTTGCTTATTAAACCCTGGTGTTATCTTCAAGTCTTTTTGACCTAGTTTTGAGTTTTGTTTGTCAATAAAACGAAATTCTCTTGTCCTATGATTATTACGTTTTCAGAGGTGGTCCCAGAAGTCATTCTGTCAGTGCAAATAAAAAAACTTTGCACTGTCTATGAAAAAATATAGCATTGCCTTAGGTCTACCATGTTTCAGGCCATTTTGACCCGGAACATGGTAAAAGCTTAATTAAAGGGTCACAATGGCTTTTAGCAAAAAAACAAAAATTAAATGGACAATGATCCAGGAGAACCAGACATTTGACTTTTTCTCACCAGAAAAAAAAAGTAAACAAAAGCTAGAAAAATACAATTTCAGTTAACCACTGCTGCTCTGCCCTCAACTTTTGTTAACCTTATTCAATATTTTTGAAGAGATATTTCCACAAAAAAAAAAAAAAAAAAAAATTTTTTTTTTAGTGAAGGAATGTAATATATGTGTGCTGATCCAAACACAGCAGGGACCTGGTTGCATTTAGGCCTTGCAAGCAGTAACAGCTTGCAAGGCCTAAATGAATTCTTTTGCATAAATTACCTTAATTTCATATATGTAAAATTGTAGTAATATGTCAGAAAGGAGCTAAATTAAAAGATTAGTACAAAAAAGTTGCTCAACATTTTTTTTAAACCACTATATCAGACCTACAAAGTTCGTGTCAAAAAGCCCGGAGAGGTGCATTGTCTTAACCGAAGATAACAGGTTAAGCTTTTGGTAAGTTTATTCCGATTTCTTCCATGACTCCTGACAGATTTCTGCCAGTACATTTCTAGTTTTGACCAGGGTTAGTTTATACGACAATGAGTTTTCACAAATGTCAGATTGGCTTCTCTTTTACAACGAGCTGTGTTCATTGAATCAGCGTTCCTCTGGATACGATTCAAGAGGTAGTTTCAGGGGCTGGTTGAGTGGATGCACCGCCAGCGTATTGCAGAGGAGGAAACACAAAACAAATCTTCCAAAGCCTTTCTGGTGCTGAAGATTTGATTAGTCCACTGAAATTTGTTTGTTCAGAAGAAAAGAAAGTTTCAAGCTCCACAACAAGTATTGAACGCACAGGCAGCTGTCCAGTGTCTGCGCCCGGTAAAAGCGTGCTTTTCTTCATATGTTTGTGTCCAATAATGAATAACTTGTAACCTGTCAATGCTCGTGTTATTGTAGACAGGCCGGCTTAATGTTTTTGGAGGCCCTAGGCTACTATATTTTGAGGCCCCTCCAGTGCTCGCAATAGCCCTCATCAGGAATTCAGATGGCGCCCCCAAGGCGCAGACTGACAACTGGCTAACAGGCTGAAATAAAGTGATTCATTAAATAATGCGGTGACAGTTTATATATATATTGGGGGGGGGGGGTTGGGGGTTCCCCCCCAGGAGATTTGCTTAAAATAAAAGTTATTTCCTGCATTTTGGTGGATTTTAGAGACGATTTTGTTGCTTTTTACTCAGTTCCTGGCCACTATTATTGTAATAATATTATTTCAACATGATTTAGCAGTAGGCAATTTAGTAAGTTTTACCTTACAGAAAATTTCCAGGTTAGAATTAAGCTTAAACTATTTCTGTGGTCTCAATGTCAAGCAAATCTATGGCTAACAATGTTAAAATGATTTTTGTAAAGATGTGTGCAATTTTAAAACACTGTGGAGCACTTTGTACCTTAGAAATCAGTGTGTTTTCAATATTAGAGAAGAACATGGCCTAAATATGAACTAACTGTGTCTGAAACAAGTGTGAAAACAACAAAACACAGTTCCAGATATGTTTTACATGTGAAAACAGTGTTAAAATATACACCCATTTTTTTTGTGTATGGCTCTTTAATTTCCCTGCTCTCTTCTGCTGCTTCGCGGCAAAGAGCGCTCTCACGTCACGCACACATGAAGCAGAGTGGCTCACGCTAAAATAGTCTACAGAAGCTTGTTTTTGGACATTTCTCTTTGGAATAATTCGACAGAAATGCGGGCAGCAATGCGTCGCGCTTGGTCGCGGTGATTTGCGCTATTAAACTAAATCTGTTGAATTGTTTGTTCATCAGCTTTTACTGATCGTATCTCCGAGAATACATGTCGGATTGACCCGAAACAAAGACTGGCTGATAGCTTGTGGCGTGTAGAACATGTGTTCTAAGTTGCGTCCAGAGTCTTGGATTTCCCGCTGTATGCTGTGAATGATCTTTCCAGAGTCTCTTTCTCTCTCGCTCTCTCTCTCGCTCTCTCTCTCGCTCTCTCTCTCTCGCTCTCTCTCTCACAGCGCAGCAGTACGGACCTCTCTCTTAGTATTTGCAAAAGACACTAACTTTTTTATTTAACTTATGCCAATAGAATTGTAATGTGTTCAATCATAAAAATATACATAACACTTTCTAATAGCAATTTTGCTTTTGCTTTTCAGAACATATTTAATGTAGATACATTTTGAAGTGCTGCTCACTGAGGCCCCCTGCTGCGGAGGCCCTAGGCTGCAGCCTATGTAGCCTAATGCCGTAAGCCGGCCCTGATTGTAGACTGCGTGGGCTGACGGTAAAGTCATCTGGAGTGGCCTTGTCACTCTCCAATCGTAGTCAGAGCCGAATTGAGTCAAAAGTCTATGTGCGCATGCCCAGAAGCCTCTGCGCAGGCGCATACACTTTAGTGTTTGACTACAGCAACACCTAAAAGAACATGCTATATTTATCTTTTTAAATGTGCTTATTTTATGTTACAGATATGAGCTTAATGTTTGTGAAAACACAATGTTTAACTGTTAATAAACTTAAGCAAACAGCTCAGAGCAGAGAAACTTCGAGATCACCAACTTTAGTGTTAAACTGAATGATTTTATGAGTGTAGAAAGTACGAGATTTTATGTGACTTTTACAAAAATAAACTTTATTAAACTTTAGTAACAGATGTTTTTTAATCTCATATGAGGCGATCCAGGGTTACAACTGACAAATACCATTGTTTACCGTTTCTGGCAGTTTAAACAATGAAAATATAGTCAAGCTAACTGCTAGCATGATTGACTCTATTTCGGCACTGACTCTGATTTGGGAATGACAGCCCTTACCAGTGCTGTCTAGTGCGGCGGCTTGGGTCCAGTGCCTTAGCACAATTACGCCACCTCCTGACGTGGCAGAAGAACTACTGTATTCTCGGTCTCCACAAGTCTGTCTGTTCTTTATAATGCCACTGTCAGACAAAAAAAGATCCTAAACCCCTCCAGTGTGCAGCTGCCTTTAGGGAAAACATTTCAAATAAAGTTTAATCACTGAAAATATGACGGTTTGTCATAGGATCAAGTCAGCGCTTGGTGAGGAACAGTACTTCATGTTTCTATCTGCTCTTTTCCATCCCGTTTTTACTTGAGCTTGTGTTTTCTCTGTAATTATTGTGCTTAAAAACAAGTTCACTCTCATAGCAGGACTAACAGCAGCTCACTTTGGCGTGAAACAGGAATTTAAAGTCTCTCGATAAGGTCCTCACATGCTTATTAATCTCTCTGCTGCTTCTCACACTGACCGCTCGTTGTTTCCTTCAGGTCCTCACTCACACGTCCACGGCTGCTCGTTGTTTCCATAAGGTCCTCACACAGCTGCTTGTTATTGCAGACAGGATCCTGACCTTTGGCTGGACAGAGCTGCGTTTTGTTCACACGACGTCAAACTCCTCGATCCAGACACGACAGAAACACGTGTTTGTATTCACCGTCGGTAGGAAGAGACTGCAGGTTGTTTTTATAAAGAGATGTTTTAGAAAGAGTCTTTGTGAATACATCTTGGATTGAAGTAAAACGTGATTTCTATGGGAAATTCACATGAACATATATACAAAACATTCATACATTTATACCATGGTCAGTGAGAATTCCATTGTTAACTGGTGTGCATTAGTTTTGTATAAACACACATGTATTTCGGCAGGTTAAATCACCTACATAATAATGTGCTGGAACTGGCGGAGCTTTGACCTTGCAACTAGCAGAACTTTTCCTAGTTTTTGATGCTAAAGTGCTATTTAACCTTCTTAAACTTCCTAACCTTCCTAAACTTCTTTTTCAAGAGCCACATTTTTTGCACTGCTGTAGTCTATATGTTTGAATTTGAAGACTCTACAAAACTTCTAAAACAGCGCTGAACCACAGTTAAACTAGGGTTCAGATCAGTACTAAGAACATGTCAGCATTAAACCAGGACTAAACTAGGACCAAACAAGATCTAAAGCAGCATTAACCAGAATTAAAATAGGATCCATTCATTCATTTTCATTCATTTTCTACCGCTTAATCCCGTTAGGGGTCGCGGGTGACTGGAGCCTATCCCAGTGACTTTGGGCCTTAGGCGAGGAACACCCTGGACAGTGGCCAACTTGCCGCAGGGTTAGACAGACAACCATTCACTCTCTCATTCACTCACTAACGCTGGATGTACACAGACTGCGAGTTCGGCGCGGGTCCCGCAGAACTTAGAAAGTGCTTAAAACCAATGCGCCCATGTACACGGGCCTCCGAGGCGTGCGGATGCGAGTGCGGGAGCCGCGCGGGTCAGCGGAAAGAATCCGCATGAAGTCTATTTTTCCCGGACACCGCAGCGGTCTGGTGCGGCTTTCAATTCATTATACGAGCGTTCTCGCGGGAATCTACGTGACTCCGCGTGGCTTTGGACGAAACCGGACCGCAGTTGAGCATCTGGTGTAACAGGCACTTTGGAAGAAACCCGCACGTGTCCCGACCCGCACCCGCCTCGCAGTCTGTGTACATCCAGCGTAAGGGAAATTTACAGTGATGCCCAATTAACCTAAACATGCATGTTTTTTGGAGGTGGGAGGAAACCGGAGAAAACCCACCGGTGACACGGAGAGAACATGCAAACTCCACCCAGAGAGATCGTGAGATGTTGATATGGTCCGACCCGGGAGTCGAACCCACGACCTCCTTATTGGGAAGCCAGAGCTCTAACCACTTGGCTACCGTGCACCCCAAATAGGATCCAATCAAGTCTAAAGTACAATCGCCCAGTTTTAAACCATACAGCAAGAGAAAGCATTTTTGTATTAGTGGGAAAATGGGTTGAGGGTCAGATCAAATCTTTAGAGGGCCGTTTTGGCCCCGGCGCCTTAAGTTGAATAGGCCTGGACTAATGTATTGGACACAGCAACACAGAGACACAAAATGGTCAGAATACATCACCTGCAACGGCTTTGAAAACTGAGAGACTACATCCTCCTCGAACTATTCCTTTGTCCTGAGGTAAATAAACAACATGAGACAGAGAGAAAGAGAGAGAGATCTCAAAACAGTGGTCTAACTGCAGCGCTCTGCATTTAAATCATGGTTTGAACGTAATTATACAATATTGTTATTTACCCCGACCCGGACACAATCAAAAAATCAATTGAGATTACTGAACAGATTTTACATGTATTACAAAGTTTATGTTAAAGTATGAGCCGATTAAACAACTCAGTCATTTAATCCTTACACATTACAACATACAAACATAATATAGCATCGTGAGGACAAGAATTTGAGGCAAACCACACAACTTTGTTCGTTTAATTATGCCAAAATCTTGTTTTTTTTCTCATTTTTGTAGATATTTTAGTCAATATCAAATATGATGTATAGCTGTGGATTCCCTAAACATTCCCAGTAAATCTTAAAGGCCCACCGTGAAACCTTTTATATCGATAAACAGACTTACACAAAAGTATGTTTTTGTTGTCTTTGTTCAGCTCCATTTTATATTAACTACACATTAATCAGTTTAAGTAAACAAAACAAATAATCAGTTAATGGATGTTTATTAAGGTCTAGTAACCAAGAGCTAAGGTTAGTATTTAGGGTTGGAAGGTATGTTAAGTAGTTACTAAGGCTTAATAAACTTTGTAGTTCATTAATATGTTTGTTTGTTCATGATAGAATTTAGAATTAGAATTAGAAAGTCAAACTCTCACTCAGGCTGGCAGGACAATGTCTGCCTTCTTTTTAATGCAACTTAGACACAACGTAGCATCAAACACACAGCTCACAGAAGAACAGGATAAGTATAGGGGCTGAAACAATTTCGGAGCAAAGGAAAAATAACTAAATATAATCAGAGAGGGGAGGGGTGCTTGAGGGGGGCCGTGCAGTTGTGCCCTGTGGTATAACTGGGAGGGAGTCCTGGGGGTGGATGGTGGTCCGGGTCGCTCTCTGGGTCTGGTGGTCGTCCCTTGTGGCTCCTCAGACGTGTTCCTGGTGGCTTTCGTTTGGGTTCTCTCGTGGCCTTTCTGAGTTCTCTTGCTCATGGGCGGGCGGGTGGATGGATGCCGGGGCGAGCGTGGTCTCCTTAGCCAAGAGGGTAAATAATAAACAAAAACTTACAAGGATTCTGGAACAGTGACATAATAAAAAGGCTGTACAACACAAACATACACAAAACACACAAGTCACACTCATACACTCAGAACATGGGATAGATAGATAGATAGATAGATAGATAGATAGATAGATAGATAGATAGATAGATAGATAGATAGATAGATAGATAGATAGATAAAAAAGTTACTCCTGTAGCTATATTTTTTTCTCATTACTTTATATTTTTCACAAACTTTCTATTGAATTGTCTGAGTGATTTTTCACCTGCAGAAAGTTACATAAAACACCTTAAATTCAGGTAGAAACAAATGTGTGAAGACAAACTGTGGATTAAAAAAAAAAAAAATCAGACAAAATACAACGTTTTTATTTGCAATTTTTAATACTTTTCCTTAATGATTACACAGATCCTTGAGTGGAACAGAAACTCCAGCGACCTCCGACAATGGTCAAAAACAGGTAAAGATTTCTCAGAAAACCTTGAATCGTTAATAGAATTAGTATGACATATTTCAATAGATACTCATATATTTACAGCGGAAACGGTACATTCTTTTTTCTCTTCAAATTGCTTCACGTTTTTTGTACAAGCCAAAAATATCTGCAGTTTTATTAATACTCATGCAAAATATTGACTCTCGGATTAATGAAAAGAAAAGGTTTGGCTGCACGTGTTTCTATATTTTAACTTTGTGCCGATACACAAGAGAAGCGAGAAAAGCTAACGTAAGGCCATTCCAACTCGTTTGTGCAAAAAAGAAGAAAGAACAGATAAACTCTCCCGTCAGACCAGCCTCTCCAAGAACAAACACCAGGGACTAAACGGTTTCAGACATGGATACATAAATAAATACAGTCGGTAGATCTGGGGGCGTGGCCTGTCGTGGGAGACAAGGCCCTTTTTTAGATACATTTGAAACTAAATTTTACCTCGTTTAAAGGAGACCTATTGTGTAAAATACTGTTCTGAGTTTTTAGTCTTGTTACAACAGTGACTCTCATTACTAGTGTGCACAAAGTTGTATTTGGATTGATTCCTGCGTCTGTATTTATTGTATTTACTCAAAAATGTACAACCTGTCCAGCCAGACTTCACAAACTCAAGATAAACCATCTGGCTTTTCAGCCGCCTGATTGGTTTGAGAGTCCGACACAGCGGTGTTTTGGCCCAATCACATCACAGCAGGAAGTGTTAAGATGGGCTGTTAGCGCCGAGTCTGATTCAAGCTAAACAAAGCTCCCATGGATGTACGTGTTTCTGCTGGTTTAAAATTATTATTTAGCAGAAATATGGAGGATCTACTTTTTGAAAGAAGAGTAACGGTGGATACACCAACAAAGTTGTTGCTGTGATTGGTTAAGCACAAATAGGGTCGGCCGCTCACCCAATCAGCTCCAAGTATTTCACTAAACGTCCCACCTTTTCTCGAACGCATTCAGCGAGTAAAGTTCCAGATGGATGTAGTGGAAGATCAACACAGATCTGTGTTGATCTCATTATTGTACAAACAATATACGAGTCGTACAGTTTGAAAATCTAAATCAATAATCTGGAGCAGGAATGTCAAACAGAGGTTCTTCTGTTCTTCTTCTGTTCTGTTCAAATGTGACAGTTGGGTTGTGTTATTGTGCCCAGATTTATAATATTTACACATTACACAGCAGTATAATGTATTGTACATAAGGTTCGTACGAGAAAATTTGGACAAATTGTATGTAATTTGCTGCAGTGCATTTTAGATTTCATAGTCACATCTCAGCAAAATAAGCCTTTATATTTATTAGAGCTGAGTGACCTGGGAAAAAATATAATCACAATTTTACTTCCTTATATCGATCGATCTCAATTTTTTCCCTTTGATTTTGTTTAACCTTTTCAAAAACAAAAGAAAAATGTCTTATATTAACATAAACAAAAACAAAAGCTTTAAATATTTCCCATTTATCCGATTTTTTAAAACATTATTGTTCTGCCTCGAAGTTTCATTTTTAGCGACAAGAGCTTGGCTTTCAATTCAAATCCCCCTAAAAACAAATGAGTTGTCCAGTCCTAATTTCTCGTGGTTTATTCTTCATTCTGTTCTGTGTGGCTCGTCTCACCAGAGCTCAGCTGCAGTGCATTCTGGGACCTGTAGTTCAGATTGTTGCATGATTTTATCAGAGGGCCTAAACACTGAATAATATTCCTTCTGGGGACTGCATGAAATCATCTTGGGGCCTCATTTTGGCCCCCGGGCCTCAGTTTGACGTCCTGCTCTGGAGGATTTACCACTTGCGTGGTCACGCAAAGGAAATAATAAATGATCTTGTGCTGCAGACGTCCTTCTGCACTGACACTTGAAGAGCACAACTATTGTGTTTCTGGTCAAACACTTACAAGCTTTAAATGTCTGGTATTAAATAAAGATTCTGTAACGTGAAAAACGCTGAAAAAGGCTTTGCATTTCTCACTATTTGTGTTTAGCACAACTTAGATGTTAAATTTACACAAAATCGTGCTAATCATATGTGATTTACATGTCCTGTAATGTCTTGTGAGATCGGGCTGCATATATATGGATATACTGTATTTTGAGTGAACCTTGGTCTAACACAGAAAAGTGCACAGAGGTCAGTGTAACAGGACGTCTGCTCATAAAACATGCATTGTAGTGTCCTTAAATGCAGCTTAAACTTGATTATTTCATCTCAAACGTTCCACCGAGTGACACAACCTGCAGCTCGATCAGATTAAGTCACACTGTGGAACTTTCCAGACAAAAACATGAGTCAGACAACTTTAAAAACCTTGGAGAGACTGGCCTGAAGTGGTCACAGCTTCCTTTTGGGGCAGATTGTACTGTACATACAACAATACGACAAAATCAGCATCTCCTCTTGGAATAAATGAACAAATATCATCAACAAAGCAAACCATGCTACATCGAAATCCATATATTCCCCCCGAAAAAAACGAAAAAGAAAAAACATCCCTGGTTCGACTTTCTTTCTCTCCTTATGGTGAAGAATGGAAACAGAATGGAACGCAAAGCAAATGTTTTTATTATTGTTGTGTTATGGGCGGCTGTGTTATGCTTAGGTCCTCGTTTTTGCATATTCAACCCCCGTATGGCACAGTCTGAAGCGAGTTTACGATATGTTCATGATATATTTGACGATATGTGACGTTCGGTGGACAAAAGGAGCTGCAGCTTCTATGGCACAAAAGGACAGGCAGTTTTTAAGGAGAGTTTGAGCTGGAGATCACGGGAATAAGGTTTGTTAGAAGAGATAAAAGTTGGCTACTTAAGTTAAAATAGTTACTGTAATGTTGGCACGATAGAGCACATTTAAATATAGGCTGCACAACAAAGTATATAGGTTCAGCTGCGTAAAGTCAATGAGAATAATTTAGCCAGATCATCACAGTTTGTCGTGATAGTCTTTGTGGTAAATATTTTTTAGCTATAATAATTTTAAAGCAGTTAAGTTGCAGTTTAGGAAGAATCTGATACATAAAATTCGTCAAAAAGCACCAAATCGCAGATAATTTATGTTTAAACATCCATTAAGGTGTTCATCATAACGTCAACAACAACGTTAGCTGATGTTCCAGGGAGGCTGAGCTCAAAAAGTGATAGACGTCTAAAACATGTGTTTGATCGTTTAATGCTCTGATAAGCTCTCAGCCAGGCTTTATTTGTTTTCTTTAGAAGCCACACAAACATGAAGCTGTATGTTCTGACACATCAGTATTTCTCTTCAGAAAGAGACTGCAGCTTGTGTTTGATTTGTGAGTTTAAAGTGCGTATGACAGGTTTCTACATTTTAAATGTATTATTAAGTTGTAAATATAAATGAGAATTTTACATGAATCAAAAACAAAGCTTCAAATATGTTTTAAAATAAGATGACATCACACTGGAGACAAAAACATTTTACATTTTCACGATGAACATATTGTAATGACTCTATGGCAGCGGTGTGCAATTATTGTTTCCCGCGAGACATATCTGAACGAGAACAAGTGGTGGAGAGCCAGACCACGGTCATTGGTGTACACTGGTGTTATTGAGGCACATTTTTGTAAATTATAGGGTTTTTATTCTGCTATTTTGACCATTTATTGTGATAATAATAGAACAACAAGCAAAGATACATGCTCTATAGCCACGTCAATGGAATTTTAATAATAATAAAAAGAGTCACATTTATTCTCAAAATGTGCCAGGGGCCACATTGAAATCATCCGAGGGCCGCATCTGGCCCTGGGCCGCTGTTTGTCCAGGTCTGGTCTATGGACATAAATTTAACAAAATGAGCGTGTTGTTGTGTATTTTAATGTCTCAAGAAGTAAAAAAAATATAAAGCATTAGAAGAATTTTGGCCCAGTTTATTACATTACATCAGAGGTCTCAAACTCAGCTTGAGTTGGGGTCGAAATATCAAAAGTCAAAGTTGGTCGAGGGCCACATTTTAAAATACAGGCCTCAGTATGTTATATTTTATATAAATAGACATATAAGCTATGTAAAGCCTAATGTAGCACATATTCCATTACAGTATTCCTAATCATAGGGCTGAGGCCCAAAAGGCTGAACACCTCCTTGAGGGCCGCACAATCAGTAAACTACAATACATTTAATATGAGATTGGGCCTAGGTTATTCTGCATTATGAATATTCAAGCCTCGAGGTAAAAAAGGTTAAGAACACCTGTTCTAATATGTCCACATTGTTTTACATTTTACACACACATAAGTGTCAAAGTTAAAAAGAAAAGTCGCTAACTAGAGTCCAACTGTTCTGACCTGGAACATTTTGGACACATTTGCTGTATTCTCGTGCATTTTAGAAGTTCTATAATCACATCTCAACAATACATCGGATAGGCCACTCTTAGTAATAATCAGAAATCATCATCTAGGACAGTGTTTAAAAATCTGTATTACATGGTCGCTAAGCAACTCCCTGGCGTGATGTCATCATCTCTGAACTGGACGTACATATGTAATCTGAAAAAGTAGCTACACTGGGATGAATTTTGAAAATGTTCAGAGAAATCTTAAATGTAATGATCTTAACTTAGTTTTAGTGACATGAGTAGTTCCACCTGTCAGAGGCACTTTAAAGGAGGGGGATGAGCAGTGGCGTAAAGGACAAACGGGAGCAGAGGGCTGGTGTCCCACTGCAACTAGGTGCCCCCACAAAAATTATATATATATTGTATAATCTATTGTGGTTTACTTTGTTCAGACAGTCTTAGCTGTGAACATAAAATCCAATTACTCACATCACCTTTTACATGACAGATCAATAATCCGATGACTCCAGAACCCACGCTTGCTTCAAATACAAACACATTTCCCAGCAAAGAAACAAATGTTCGTATAATTTTCAACATGTGATCGACACAAACGCACTTCTTCTCATTCAAAGTCAGTACAAACCCTTTTTTTCACCGTGATCTCGAGCTCAAACTTGTAAATAAATCCACAATGAGATGCATAGATTTGAACGGCGTTTATGGCACTTACACGTAGAGAATATTCACCCAAGACGTTTTGAACTGAACGGTGATGCTTTAGCCCTTCAGACCAATTCGACACTAACTGTGAGTTTACAGACAGGACACTCACTTTACAGAATAATCGAGAAAAAATATTGCAATCGGGTGAAATCTGAGCAAAAAAATCAAACGTTAACAAAGATTTTTAACGTAATTTGACTCAAAATTCCAACATAACTTTGCTACATGACGCATCTTTGGTTTGGGATTTTAAACCAATTATAAACCCAATTATTTTTCCACAATTTTTTGTGAATGAAAAATGCTACAACAATCCCAGTTTTTGTCACTTATCACATTAAATGGTTGCAATAAATAAATAAATAAATACATAAATAAATGACAAAAACAAATAATAAATAAATACAAAAAATTTAGAAAAAATAAACACACGTCATAAATATTATTGTTTATATTATTACAATTTTCCAGGCTCTATAAAAAGATAATAATCTACTATATATTCTGTTCATGGTGAAAAGCACTTTGGGATTTTTGAGTAAACAATGGCGTGTGTGATGGCTACACTTACTACTGCAGATGAAGGATGTTTTTTTTATATATATTTGTGGCTTTAGCACGGCACAGATGTCCCAGAATGAGGCTTTAAGCGGATGCACACGACGACGACACAGCGGCAGAAAGAGAAGGAGGAAAAGCAGGAGTTGCATAAGACGGATCGTTGCATAGAGAACAAGCTCGGTGCAAAAGAAAAGACAAGACTGAAGACTGTATGCTACGTTTGCTTTAGGACCATAGGAAGAGATGTTTTTAGTCTGTAATGAAGTTTGTTTGTTGTAGAGTGTGTTAAAGGACAATTGAATCACACTGCCTCCAGTCCAGGTCTGTCTGAGTGCGTTGGCCAGTCACACTGAGACCGGAGCATGCATGCGCATATACTTTATAAACGGCATCGCAAGACCACGGGTTCACGCTCAGCTGGGGAGTTCACTCGATAACTGAGCACAAACAGTTTATAGCAGTGGTCCCCAACCCGTCGACAGCAACCTAAAAGCGCAATGTACAAGCGCAAGTTAGAAATGCTCTATTGTTGGCTGTTGGTGGAAACCAACATTATACATTAACATGTGTGCTTTGCAGTGCATTTTCAGAAACCTATCTAAATAGTTTTAGAAACACAGTCCTGAGCTAATATGGTCCTAAAAGAAGGAAAACTGTTTAGTGTCTTTTTCAGGAGGACCACTAGCTCTGTGTTACATGAGCTTTGTTCTGAAGAAGAACAAACTCCCTAAACTTTATTTATGGACTGTGTCATTCTTGCTTAAACATTTCCCTGGAGCGCACAGCGGGAGAGAAAGAAAGAGAGGAGCAGTCGGACTAGACAGAATCCTTCCTGCTCACGCCGAGTTGTCCAACCTACAGCAGTTTGTTTGTTTTAGTTTCACCACTCACTCATTATACAGTAGTTTGAGGCGCTACAAGTGAGGTGATGATGTAGGCCAACAGTGTTTCAATAGTTATAGTCTAGTCTAAAAATGTTTCTACATTTCTACTTAAATAAAATAATGTAAATCTATAGGTAGATCTTCGAGCTGTGCTCAGTCTAAAAGTAGCTTGTGAGCTGACAAAGGTTGGGGACCACTGGTTTAAAGGAAATACTGATAAACAAAGAACACTTGTTGCATTTTGAGCTTATTTCAGTTTTCTGTTTGATTTTTCACCACACAATGTATATGTTTATAATTTTGGTGTATTTGTATTATTAGTAGTAGTGTAAAATAATTTCATTTTGAAAACCGCTGGATGCATTTCACCAGCGCTCGCTTGGTTTCCTGTTTGTCGTGTTTTGTTTTCGCAACTTCACCATAAAAGGCTCTGGGGGTCTAGCAAAAGTTTCTTTCGACGAAAGAGCGAATGACTGGAACACAACTTGCCGGACCAGACGGACGGCTGTGTGAGAGCCTCTCGTTACTCTTCAAGACGAGGAGCCAGACCGGAGCCTGGACTGAAATCATGGAGAGCTCAGAGTTAAACATTTTTTGATAAAGACCCACAAAGAAAACAACAAGAAGTCTCATTTTAAGAAGTAGTCTGTTGCCATGGGCACTGAGGTGAAGGCAGTCGTTATTCATACATGCCTACCCGGGTCTAGTGCTGCGACTGTTCTCGGTAATGTTAAGTGGAAGTTACTCGGGTCGTATGCCGGATCAATAGGGTCCTGTATATCTGTTTTCAATCTATTCACACTTGAACCACACACTGGAAACAATCCGTGTTTGCAGCATTATGAAATCCATAACTCAAGCCAGAAATTCAACATATAGTATATTCACAAATGGATGAATAATTTCACAGTTTACTATTTTTGTTGTGCCAGATAGCTAGCTGGTTAGCATACCTTTCCCAAATCCTTAAACTTAACCAAATTTAACTTAAACCTAAGCATAATTCTATCCCTAACCTTATTCAAATCCCTGAAGTAAAATATTTTAAAACATAAACTTTTACTAGCATCGCCACCAATGCAAAGAAATGGTGTATGGCAGAAATGTTCACCATCATAACATACGCGGCCCAAACTGCTCCAAAGTAAACCAGCCTGGGAACCAAGGCTAATAAAAATGTGGCTTATGTGATCATTGAGCTAAACCGGAAGTGCGCAGTCAACAACAGTGTTATGGAAAATGTTTGAAATGCACCTTTAAGGCCAACGCACACCGGACGCTCTGCCGCGCAGCAAATTGGGCGCCTCCATACATTTTTATGAATGTACACACACCAGGCTTGCGGCGCGCTGATTCGGTCTTGTTTGTTTCCGTCGCGGCGCCACTCCAGGAATTGACCCCTGCCGGCACCCGTAGCTTCTTCTTCTACGATTTAAATAAAGTATTGTAGTTAATTTGTCAGCGCTATTTCGTTAACAATGATGAACGAGGAACGCCTTTCATTATTTAAGACAAAATTATGCTGGTGAGTGTTGACGCTTGTGTCTGGCACCCACGCTTTGGTGTGGATTGGCCTTTAAAGAACAGTTTCATGCACCAAATTATTATTTTTTTTTTTTAGTTATTGTTTCTTCCTATGGTCCTAAATGTTAAAATAAACATTTTTCAGCCGGGCTCAGAAGGATTAAAAGATCAAAGCATGAAAGTGTTTTAAAACATGTAAAACATATGGACAGTTCACAAATGTATCGCTGTAGTATTAGGACAGCAGCAAAGCCACGAGCGACAACAACTTGGCACGTGAGAAAAACAAAAAATACCAAACCAAAAAACAACCTATGGACACACTTAGGACGCACACGCAAATGTCTCTTGCTCTTTCTTAAATATTATAATTATACGTTTGTTTTTTAAGTCGCGTGAGTGAGCGAAAAGCAGCAAAAACCTCAATAAATAAGTGTCATCTTTAGCAGTTCAAGGTTTTCTGTCGAGGAGAAGGAGGAGGAAAGCGCCAACGAGTGCTCGCAGATACAGAAGCAAAATCTTTATGGAAGCACGGATCCCTTACCAAGATGGCCGCCGCGTCGCCAAATCCCAGATGAGCATATATTACAACTTCTTCTTCTTCTCCTTTTGTTTATTTCTCTTTTTTAAATAGATCTATATCCGCGTCTTCTGTCTTTTCAAAATAAGACTTTTTCAAACTTTTGCATCTGGCGTTTGCAAACAAAGTTCCGGAAAAAGTTACTCCAAAGTCAGTCCCTCGGAAGTGTTTGAATATATTGCCACATTCATTTTTCATGCATTTGTCTGCATTGCTATTGCACTGGTTGATCAGTAGGAGGAGACTTTGGGGAGGTTTTGGGGGAGATGGAAAGAAGAAGAAAAGGGGGGAAATAAAAGCAGGGATTTGTGTGGAAAAGAAGAGGAATAATGCAAGAAAGAGAGAGTTTTCAGGTGAGTTTAAGTGAGGTGTAGGAGGTAAAAGTGATGCATTGCCTTTAGAAAACAGCAGTTTATTTAACTCAACAAGACTCACAATAAGGTAGAGTAACTTTGATATCTAAATACAGAGGCGGCTAACTGGTCGGAGGTAAAAAGTCGAAATTTTCATCTGTCAACCTTGAAGTTAATTTATATTTAACTCCACAACAAACCGTCCAATCAGATTAGTTTATTTGCCTGACGCAGATGAAACGAAGAAGCTGATTGGTCGTCTGTCATTTAGAACAAAATCTAACTTCACTCACTTCACATTAAAATGTGAAGTGAGTGAAGTTAGTGGCAGACGATGTGTGTCTCTGATTGGCTAATTAATCTGTCAATCACGGCCACTGAAAATCGACAGTGGCCAGACGATATATTTTTTTATACATCGTCTGGATTTTCTAGGCAAGGTCTGGGGAAATTTCATGTATTTTGTTGAGTTTTAGATGTGACATTCTTATTGTGTGATGTTTATTACTAGAGATGCACCGATTCAGCTTTTTCAGTTCCGATATCGATTCTGATACTTTGGCTTTAAGTATCTGCTAAACTCGATATCAACCGATACTGATGTAAGGACTGAATTAGCTTATTTTTTCTTATCAAAACATAAGAAATTTGTTTTTTTAGTGTTCTATTTATTGTGCAAGTCACAACTTAACAACTTAATCTGAATAAAGTGTCAAACATTTTGAGATATTTTGGATCAACACCAGTCTGTAAATTAAGTCTCATTATAATAAAACAATGAAATCGGCTGAACTAACATCATGAAGCTGATACCCGGATCGGCATCAATATCGGATATAGATCAGTGCATCCCTATTTATTACTATAATTAAAAAGACATGAGACAGTAAAAAAGGGTCTCTATGGGGGCCCACATTGAGGTCAGATTTAGGGGCATCAGTCCAAGATGCCCCCCTTAGCTCCGCCCTGTAAAACTGGGCTTTAGGAGCGTCAGTCAGACTCAGGACTGTCCTGTGTGATCAGAGCACAAAGTTTATTCAGGTCAGTGTCTAAACTTCAGTTTTATGTCACATTCAAACAAACATTTCATTTTGCCTCTGCTATTTTCACGTTTTATTTCACTGTATATTGAAACTTTTCTTCATGGATATAAGACGGGTTTGCACAAAAACTGCCTTGGGAATTCTGTGAAGCTCCAGTTTCACAGAATATCAGTGGGAGGTCGAAACCCCTTTTCTAAAAAAGCAAACTGTATTTTAAATAGCACTGTGTGTGGAGGCACAAATGTTTCTGAATGAGCCAAAGAGCTGCACTTGGATTTTCCAAGAGCGTCTGAATCACCACCACTGCTTAGTATATTTTAATGAAACACATTAAATGCATTTCTGAGCAATATTATCCATCATTTCAAAATTGTCTGTTAATCTTGTCTTTTGCTGCACTGCAAAAAGGCCTTTCAAAAATTAAGAAATTTGGCTTATTTTGAGGTAAAAATGTCTTATTTCAAGTGAAATAATCTGCCAGTGCAGTAAAAACATTTGACTGACGTAGTTGTTTTGAGCAGAAAATGCTAGTTTCAAGTCTTGATTTTTAAAGTAAATCTATTCTTGCTTCAAGCACATAAACAGATACAAATTTGCTTAAAATAAGTTTTTATATCTAGATAAGGTAAATCAGGAGAGAATGTCTTAAAACAAGTCAAATATTCTTAGTCTTGGTCTTATGAAGTGAACAAATCTTAAAATGAGTCTTTCAAGATGATATGTTTAATTTGAGTCATTTTATCTAAGTTAGATTTCCTTTTTTTGCAGTGTGCTTTTTACCATTTCAGACTAAAACAAAACTCTTATCTTCTAAAGGCGATGCATATTTAAACCCATGTACCTCACAAAACTTGACTCAAAACCAGCCAACTCTCCCTTCTTGCTGAACATAAGCCACTCCCCCTGCTGTCGCTCTCAGGAGGCTGAAAACAGGGTCAAACCAAAGGGAAGGCGAGGCGGTCCCAGTCTACTGCTTGTGTATGTCCTCGCTGCGGATGATCTTGTAGATGATCCAGTAGAAAATGTTAAAAATGAGGAAAACGAGGGGGAAGGCCACGCGGGACACGGTGTCGATGCGTTTGGCCCGGCTGATGAACAGTTTCTTCATCTCTTCGATGCTTTTCTCCGGAGGCGAGGTGGTGGTGGTGGTGGCTGGCGGGGCGTTGTTGTTGTTGCTTCCCTTGATGGCCATGCCGTCTTTGGGCTGCAGACACGTGGGACCCATGCCGTAACCCTGGAACCCAAACCGACCCTCGCCCGTCTCGTCCTCCTGAAACACACACACAGAACAGGTAAGTAAGTAAGTACATTTAATCTATAGAGTGTGTTTTGTAGAGTGAACTCACAAAGCGCTTCACAGAAATTCAATAAAACAATAACAACCAGAGTCTCGGTGCAACGGCCTCAAAGGCACGTCACCCCTGGTTTTACATTTTGTTCGTGGAATCTTTAATAGGTTCTGACTGAAGATACAGGGTTAGGGTTATAGGCAAAGGCATTAATAATCACTTCGAGCTTATTGGGTAATAGCATATTTCTAAGTTTTGCAATGTTTCGCAGCTGGAAGGAGCTGGTGCGTGTCAGGGTTTGGACATGTTGGTTAAGACACAAGGCATTACCAAATGAAAGATGACATATAACAGGGTGCACATTGGATCTTAAGACACCAGTGTAAATTGCTGCCTTAGAACAGTGGTTCCCAAACTTTTCAGACCGGGACCCCCAAAACAGACATGCCAGCGACTCGTCACCCCCACTTTAAAATCCACTAGACCTTTCTAATGATTTCAAATTGTCAATCTGGTCAAAAAAGGGTTTAATCCTAATTATTGTTTGTTGTGTTATTTGACTGAAATGCATTACAACACACTGTTTTCAATGTAACTAATTGATTAAATACAGAATAATATTTGTAAACTTCCATGTTAAAATCAAGTTGCCACCCCCAGAATTTGCTTCTCGACCCCCACTTTGGGAACCACTGCTTAGGAGACGTGTTCACATTATTATCAGGAGTGACAATGAGAACTTCAGTTTTTCTTCTGAGTTCAGCTGCAGAACTTTATCTGCCATCCAGATCCTAATGGTCTTTAGACAATCCAACAAAGAGCTACGATCAGTATCAGGTATTTGTTACACCACTATTTCTTAACCTTGTGACCGATGTGTTTATACACAAAGTATTAAATGTAATACAGTATATTCTAGTGATTCTGTGGCTTGAGGTCCCTACTTTGGGCCTGGGCCCAATGGTTTAAACACGTGCTAAAGCAACACTAAATATGGTATTTTGACACACCAGGGTGTCTACTTTAGGACAACACATGTGTCATTTTAACAGTTTTAACACAAAGACTGTGTTTGGACATTTTACATATGTAGGGGCTTAAATGATTTTGGTACTAATTCTTTCTGTTCAATTCTTTCTATAAAGCACGTTCCACTGAGCTTCCAGGACGGCTCAGGGGGACTCAAACCCAGCATTTTCTTGTTGAGAACAGAGTTGCCAAGTCCGCTTCTTTAAAGCAACTTTGGGCTTCTTATTTTGGAAAGTCGCTTGTAAATTTTGACGGTCGCGGGTTGCGTTTTTTTTGTGATTTTTATGTTTTTTCAGGTTTAATTTCACGAAAATTACCCACTATTGACAAAAAATGTGGAGTTTTTGCATATTTTCATGTTTTAAAATCTTTATTAATGATCAAATACAATTTAAAATATGCAAAAAATCATTGCCAACGTTTTGCTGTGACAGATAATGTTGAATGAATTGCTTATTTTAACTACTTTTTATTGAGTGCCTGAAGTCGCTTGTTTTGGGCTTTTTTTCAAAGGCCAGGTCACTTGTTGCTCTCTGAAAATCTGGCAACCCTGGTTGAGAACCCTGAACTCACTGTGTGAACTGGTTTTTAAATGCATTTCATGCAGCGTGTGTTCATTGATAGGCCAAAACTGTGCTGAGTGTCTTGTAATGTGATTGGCCAATTGTTTAACAGAAAAATGTGCTGCCCTGGTTTCACATAAAGATATAGATTTCTAGATAAGTCTTTAACACAACATGTGTTAAAACAATTAACACAATAACTCAATCATTGCATAAAGAATAAAGCTATGTTTAGGAGTCTAGGTGTCTGATAGTAATTGTTCCAAACCTGTAGAAGTAAGTCTAAGCTTGGCCTAAGTCAAAGAGAAGTGAAGCCTTATGTCAGAGCCACACAAGACGAGCTAACATGTGAGCGACCATCAAGGCACTAGACAGGAAGTGGACCGGCTGGAATAAATGAATATATGCAACATTTGAAGTGGTGCAAATCTGTTTGATGTAAGATGTTCTGTGCATCTTCCTACAGTGAACTGGGTGCAAAACACTCACAAACAGCACACACTTTTTGCAGTCTATACCTGCAGTTTGGTGCCTAGATACATAAATAAGACTCTTAATATTTTAGTGATGACAGCATGTTATTGTGGTCACTTTAAGCATTCCCTCATTATTTCCTAATCATTATTAAACAGTGTGATTGACAGCTGGAGGTCAGTTTTGCTGTGAGAGTGTGAGATACTGGGCCCGTCCTCTGTCACTGTTATCTGCTCCACAAACAAACACTTTATATACGACGAGACGCAGCAGCAAAGTCACCTCCAAACTTCTGATACAGCTCAGACTTTACTGTGAAGACTGACTGAGATTAGCCATAAACTCCAGTCTGGATGTGGAGCTGCAGGTTTAAGGGCCATAAAAAACAGCATTGTAACTGAATCAATACGAGGCAGGTGGTTTATCTGGAACATCGACAGCTTCTGAATGTGCCACAGTCTTACATCTCGAGCAAGTCAGATAGTCAAGTCACTAGTTTTTGCTTTCTGTATATTTGTGACTTTCTTAAGACTGCTGGATTTTATATTTGTGTTTTTATGGATCTGTCCCACAACTGTCCCAAAGTGTCAGAGCAAAGACAACACGGACTTTCACATCAGAAGACGAGAGAAAAGGGCTGGGCTTTTTATTCCAAATGTGCAGAGTAATGACAGAAACGAAACAAAATTTACATCTAATTGAGAAAATGTGGCTCTGAAAGGTTTGTCTTCTGCTCACTTAGCTTTATAACAAATAGAGGTATTTTCAGTCGACGTCACTTTCCGTCCTACTGCGCATGACTCCTCTCCATCTGTTTACATTGGGAAACTTCTTTGATATAAACAACAGCTGTTATGAACCGGTCTGACAAACGTCTGTCTCGTGAAGCTTGAAACATTCTTAATTTGAAATGCAGGTTAAAGAATATTTAATTCATTCATATTAAATCATAATTGATAATAATTTGTGATATTTTATTGGGGACAGGGCTTAATTTGAGCTGGAACAAGCCGGAATAAGATCCGGGAACTCTCGTGGGGCATTCCGGCAACAGTTTTGTCTGCTCCGGTAACGCATTCTAGCTTTTTGTCTTTCTTCTACGAGACGCGGCTCTGCTCCTCTCCTGTCTCTCATTCACTGAAACAACAGGCTTATTTGTGGGAAGACGGAGTAACAGACTGTAATTGGTTAAAGACTGACAGGAAATTTGACCAATCAGAAGCAGCGCAGGCGGGTTTAAGACTTTTCATTGGTTCCAGGCGAGCCCCTCTCTTGTATCTTCTTCTAAAACAGGAAATATGCGTCTAAGTGGATTTGAGATATTTGTTGTTATTTGCGACTCATTTTGATGGATTAAAAGCAGCGGGAGTGTCACATGTGTTTGGAGTGTACGGGCGATAAAGAGGTGAGAACCAGCGCGGATACAGCGGTCTGCCTTTTCTCGTAAGTGTAACTAACTTTACTGTGTTACTTTAATGTGTATTTTAGCGTCAGGTGTTGGATGTATGTAGACCAGTGTCTGTGTGTAAAGGCTGTTTGTCCTGGTCTGCTTTGTAAATGTTTGTTGCGTTGTGTTGTGACATGTGGAGAGTCAGATATGAGGCGGAGGCAGTGCTGAGTGCAGGACGAGCGTGTGTGGGAGGGCAACTTGTTGCTGTAGGATCGGATTTAGGGCAGGTGCGCTGATTTCTGTCAGAATGAATAAATCGTTTAAAACCAAGTAGGATGGACAGTTGGGTTGTATTTTAGCATTTCTAAGCCTCTATGTTCACTTTTGTGTGCGCTCCGGTAAAGGTTCGACCTTGTCTGGACCCCGGTCCAAAACCCACATTTTGTTCCGGCAACGTTTGAGTTACAAATTAAGCACTGATTGGGGAGCCTCGGGCAATCTTTGGGGGAAAGATTGCACATGTGAAGCTGATCAAAAATATAATGCACAATTAAAGATATAAGACATTTTAGTTGACCTATTTAACCACGGACATGGCAAAAAAAAAAAAAAAAAAACAGGAAGAAGTGGTTGTTATTTAAAAAAAATAAAACTACTAAAGTGCATTTTAAGATTACTTTATGATCAGATTGTATAAACATTAAAACCAAAGGACTTTCTTTCATATTTTTCCAGAGCAAACCCTCCGAAGCGCCGTGTTTGTCCCTGAGCCTCAGTCTAATCCGAGTGGTGGCTTTTTATCAGCAGCAGGAGCCCAGAGCACTGCGGCTAAAGTCTGATCAGCCAAGAGGAGTTAACGACCACCGCAGCCCTCTGCAGCGGCCACAAATCACCCACAGAGAGAGAGGGAGGGAGAGAGAGAGAGGGGGAGAGAGAGGAAGGGAGAGAGAGAGAGGAAGGGAGAGAGAGAGAGGAGCAAGAATCAAACCTACAACCCTCTGCAGCGGCCACAAATCACACAGAGAAGAGAGAGAGGAGGGGAGGGTGGAGAGGAGGAAAGAGAGAGGGAGGGTGGAGAGAGAGGGGAGAGAGGAGAGGGAGAGAGGGGGGAGGAGAGAGAGGAGAGGAAGGAAGAATCAAATCACCGGCCACAAATCACCACAGAGAAGAGAGAGAGAGAGGGAGCGAGGGAGAGGAGAGAGGGGGAGAGAGAGGGAGAGAGGGAGGGGAGGAGAGAGGGGTAAGTGGGAAAGAGAGAGAGGGAGAGGGAGGAAGAGAGAGAGAGAGGGGAGGGGAGGAGAGGGGAGGGAGAGAGGAACAGGAATCAAACCTACAACTCTCTGCAGCGGCAACGGATCACACAGAGAGAGCGAGAAAGAGAGAGGGAAAAAGAGAGTGATAGAGGGGGAAGAGGGAGAGAAAAGAGAGAGAGGGAGGAGAGGGGAGGGAGGGGAGAGAGGAGGGAAGAAGGAGAGAGAGGGAAGGGAGAGAGAGGGGGGAAGAGGGAGAGAGAGAGAGGGAGAGAAAGAGAGGGAGGAGAGGTGAGGAAGAGAGAGGAGGGAAGAAGGAGAGAGAGGGAAGGGAGAGAGAGAGGGGAAGAGGAGAGAGAGAGGGGAGGGGACAGGAGAGAGGGAGAGGGGAGAGAGAGAGGGAGGGGAGAGAGAGAAAGAGAGAAGAAAGAAGCAGGAATCAAACCTACAACCCTCTACAGCAGTCGCAAATCACCTAGAGAGGAAAAAGGCGAGGTGGGGAGAGAGAGAGAAGAGAGGCAAAAAAAAAGGAGAAATGGGTAGAGAGACGAGAGGAGCAGGGGAACCACTCTGATACAACAATGTGGACTCGAACCTGCAGCACCCACAAAGCATTTGGGGCACATTTTTTATGCTTTAAAGTCGCTATTAATGTTTAATGCTCATTCTGAACTGATACACATTGTTTAATTATTTGTTTATTTTCTTAAGATGCATTTTTTGTGTTGTTCCTCTCCTTCAAACCTGCACCATAATCTGGAATAATAAAGTGTAGTAAACAAACTCACATTGTTCTGGAGAATACGTGCCCTTTTAATGACTTTGGATGCTTCCTAATGTCCAGCGTAAACCCAAACACAGCACGCTCCAGCCGCAGACAGCAGGATTGAACCCACAACCTTCAGACTAATCACTCTCTCTCGTGTCCGCTCTCAGCTCAGCGGCTAAATAAGGAACGTCATTAGTTTTGTGCTGAAGTCAGTGAAGGACGAACCGCAGACTTGTTGTGTAAACAGACAAGGTTAATAAAGCCACGTTGTTGTGAACTATCCCAGGCGACGCAAAAGATCTCCATGGAGACAAGAGACGGAAAGAAAGAAAACATACTTTCACTGCACCCCTTGCTTCTGGATGTACAGATTCCCATTATAAACTTATTTTGGAAAGAAAAAAAACAAAACATAAAAATTATAATAAAAGTAAGAAATTATCCTTCGAGTGAGTCATGAGCATAATACCTACATTTTTGTTTAAAATCCATTTCTGCAGCTTTATAAACTATGATGTGATTACATTGTTTTACCAAATACAAATATTTAAACGTTTTTTTAGACTAAAAACAACCACGTTCTCAATCTAAGCTGACTATTTTGTGGGTTTTTACTTCCGGAATCATTGAAATCTCCGACTGTTGATCTCCAATGCCAGTTTTGAGGGGAACTTTTGCAGACACAGGGAAAACATGCAAACCCACATGTATTGAACCAAAAAGCGTCTTGCTGGGAGACGAAAGCTTTAATATGTTGCATTCAGACTGTTTTGCGTCAGTGCATCAGTTTTACATGCTAAGTCAATGTAAACCAGCGTCTTGAGGTGTCCTGCTGACAGCACTTCTTGCATTCAGGACACTCAAACCTGCGTTGGGCGCTTTTTTGTGATGTAATGAGATGCTGCTCTGCTCTCACATCAAGAGGAAGAAGGAAGACTGTTTACTTCATTATTTTAAATCACTTTTTAATTGAAAGATCACTTGTTTTGGGTTACTTTCAAAGGCCTGATCTTTTGTTGTTCCATCCCTGGTCACTTGCAAGATCATCTCTTGTTGCTCTCTTTCTAGTTCCTCGTTAGTCCTGTGTTGGTCTCTCATCGCTCTCTCTCTTGCCACTCTTAAGCTTATTTCATACTTGACGCAACTACGTAATTTTTGCAGACACGCCCTTCCAAACGCTGTCCACGTAGACCAGGTATTCCGTGTCAGGAAAAATCTGTGACTACGCGGATGTTCCACGAGGAAATCAACAAGCTTTCAATGGCAGCTCTCTACTGCCCTCTACAAGCAGCCGCTTGACACACACAGAAACTATAAAGACTGTCAGCGTCTGCTCCGCTCTAGTCTGTGCGTCTCATTTCCGCGTGAACTTCATGTGCGGGAGGCATAAAACAAGCTTTACGCTGCTCTCCCGCCACTGTCTTTCTGGTTCCTCGTTAGTCCCTTTTTTGTCTCTTGCTGGTCTCTCACTAGTCCATGGCTGGTCTCATGTTGGTCTCTCGCTGCTCTTTTTCTGGTTCCTTGTTAGTCTCTTTTTTGTCTCTTACTAGTCCCTGGGTGGTCTCTTGCCGTTCTCGCGCCTCTCTCTGATCCTCGAGTCCTTGTGGTCTCTCGCTGTCTCTTTCTACTTTTTTTATCCTTGTTGTCTTTGCTTCTCTCACTAGTCTGGCTGGTTCATGTTGTCTCGCTGCTTTTTTCTGTCTTGTAGTCTCTTTTTTGTCTCTTACTAGTCCCTGGGTGGTCTCTTGCCGCTTTCTCGCCGCTCTCTCTCTGATTCCTCGTTAGTCCCTTGTTGGTCTCTCGCTGCTCTCTCTCTACTTTTCTTTAATCCCTTGTTTGTCTCTTGCTGGTCTCTCACTAGTCCCTGGCTGGTCTCATGGTCTCTCGTGCTCTTTTTCTGGTTCCTGGTTAGTTTCTTGCCAGTCTCTTGCTGGTCTCTTGCTCTGGTCTCTCACTAGTCTGATGCTAGTCTCTCTTTTGCCCTCGGTCTCAGCAGGTCATAAATTACAACCCACAGCTCATTCTTCAGCTCAGGTTTAATTAGTTTAACCAGAGGAGCTGCAATAGATGGATGAGCCTCACTGTAACCTTATCTGTGCTGTGTTTGCTCCTCTGGGCCTTTACATACACCAGACTTTTATTTACAACTAATTAATTTGTGTTGTTGTGATGGAAACAAAGCTTTTCTGGATTTAACTTTGAGGGGAAGGTTCTCAAACTGTGGTGCAAGCAGAAAACATTTACTACTGCAGCGATTACTCTTACGGAAACAATGATGACAATACATGTCCTTGACCGGTGGTGTTCCTCAGGGGTCGATGTTAGGACCTCTTTTATTCAAGCTTTATGATATTGCTAGGAAAGGACACAATTAAAGGTGCACTCTGCCTCTGCCTGAGCCATGGCATTAAAAGTCAGTGATGGGCAAGTTACTCTAAAATTTAAATACATTAATTATTTATTTTATTTGGCTTTTATTTTGACAGGCATTATTTCTTATTTACAATGTTGGCCTGGTGTGCAAAAAGCACCAAGGGAAGGGGAAAGGGAGTCAAACATAAGTAAAAAAAACAACAGCATTTTATATACGAAGATAAAAATGCAATATAGTTGTATTGCAATCTTACTCACTAAAATGTAACTGAGTAACACAACTGTGTTACTTTCATCTAATCGCACATTTGTTAAAACATTGTACAATACTATTCCTGTTACATCAACATTTGTTTCCTGAGTCATAACAACTTTCATTCATTCATTTTCTACCGCTTAATCCCGTTAGGGGTCGCGGGTGACTGGAGCCTATCCCAGTGACTTTGGGCCTTAGGCGGGGGAACACCCTGGACAGTGGCCAACTTGCCGCAGGGTTAGACAGACAACCATTCACTCTCTCATTCACTCACTAAGGGAAATTTACAGTGATGCCCAATTAACCTAAACATACATGTTTTTGGAGGTGGGAGGAAACCGGAGAAAACCCACGGTGACACGGGGAGAACATGCAAACTCCACCCAGAGAGATCGTGAGATGTTGATATGGTCCGACCCGGGAGTCGAACCCACGACCTCCTTATTGGGAAGCCAGAGCTCTAACCACTCTGCTACCGTGCACCCCTCATAACAACTTTTCCTCCTAATATTTTTTTACTAACACTTAAGCCAATCGTCAACATTTTTAAAGTAATGAGTTTCATTACTTAGTTACTGAAAATGGGAATATATTACAGTAATTAATGAGTTAGTCCCAAGACTTAAAGCCCATTTGACAAATTATTGCATTATCTCACATTTTGTCTTTATGATAAATATTTATTATAATTTCACAACTGTTAAGTTGCATTTTGGGGAAAAAATGACAAATGAAAGAAGAATCTCTCCATATGACCGCCAAAAAGCAGCAAATGAAAAGGAAATCTGCACACAACTGACAGTTTCCTGGTTTTTAAAGGGGCACTGTGTAAGATTGAGAGGAATTTTAATTATCACATATAGTCCACAAACATTTAAATCATATTTATTCTTACAACATGAATACTTAAGAGAGCACTGTTAACCAATCCACATCAATTGTGATACATTTATACGTATTTGAAATGTTTTATTACGGGCCGGAATATGGATGATTGACGCTAGATGTCAGCATGGTAAGTAGGCAAAATGCATGTGAAAGGCTCCCTCTGGTGTTCAAAAGTGGAAATCACTTTGTTTGTTTGTTTTTCTTACATAGTGCCCCTTTAAACAAGCATTTAGAAAAATTCAAGAGTGAAACTGTTTTATCAGTTGAATAAATTGTCTTTATTTCTGTCGACTTTGGCCCAGACCTACAATGCGTTTGTTACGTTACAGTTGTGGAATTACCTCTACATATGTCATATTTACTGGACAAAAGACAATTACAAACCTCATCAAAACAAACAAGCTGGGTGAGAAACAAGCCAAATATTTAGTGAAATGTAAATACAATTTGTGTTGGTCTAATTTGTCATACGCACTCATTTCTAATCCAGCTTCTTATAACAGCTCCTTCAGACTGAAATGATCTTTGGATGTACTGAAAACAATGAATCAATCTTGATTGCTATGTATCTAATCTGTATTAAGCAGTCCACCACCTCACGTAACATCCGGTCATAAAAGACGATCAACATTCTTTTTATAAAAGATGAAATCATTTCTTAACTATGAAGTCTTAGAGTTTGCAGTTAATGTTTAGTATCAGTATAATATTTTAGAAGCGTCACCTCAAAGGAATAGAACCTTCTACTGTGCATGTTACTCAACTGACAGGAGAGAGAAGCGAAGGAGGAAGAAAAAGGGCATGAAAGAGGGGGGACGCTAGAGCCTCGGAGAGCGACGTACGAAGATAGATTTGCGCTTCTCGAGCGACAAAAAAGAGTATGTATTGCACTACAACGCATGATCACAACAGGCAACACGAGAAAGAGACGAGACAGAGATGGACGAGAGACGGAGAAGATACTGAAAGAAGAAGAGAAAGAAGCGGGACGAGAACGGAGCCGAGGAGCGGAATACACAAAATACAAGAGACGAGGGACATAGGTCAGTAACAAAATAAGAAGCAGAGGAGAGGAGAGATGCGGGAGAATGAGAGGAGAGGCAAGCAGGAGAGGAAAGAAAAAGCAAGACGGTGCGTGAGAGAGAAGGGAAAGAAGGAGACCACTAGAGCACGTGAGAGAAACCGGAAAGGCACCACGACAGAGATAGGATAGACTCTCTAAGAGTGTGAGGGAGGCACAGACGCAGCAGTACTCACTAAGGTGATGAAGGAACACCCCAACTACTTAGCTGAGAGCGAGATCATAGATACTCTTATAAGCGGACGACTGAGCGGGACATAGAGAGAGAGGAGGAGAAAGAGAGAGGGAGAAAAGAAGACGAGAATGAGATGAGAAAGTGAAGACGTGAAGAGATGATCCTCGAGCCTGATAAAGGGGAGAGAAGAGAGAAGAGAGAGAGAAAAAGGACAGAGCGAGTGAAGAAGACAGTAGAAGTGAGAGAGAGATGGGAGAAGATAGAAAAAGAGAGACGAGAAATAAAAGAGGAAAAGTCAAAATGCAAAGGAAAAGAGAAAATCCAGAGAGTGAAGAAAAGAGAAGAGTAGCCAAAAAGAAGATGAGAGAGACGAGAAAGAAGAGAAAAGAGAGCGTAGAGAGAAAGAGCCGAATGTGTTCGTTTAAAGTGTCTCTGATGTCTTTTTGCCGCTGCACGTGGAGTCTGTTAGCTGCGCAGGGCACTGTCGACTTTTTACACTCACTGCCTTCAAACAAACTGAATGAACCCTGGAGTCATGAAGACGAGAAGAAACCTGCTCACTTCCCCAGGTCAACCAGCCCTCGAGAAAACACAACTTAATTACTTATTCACCGATCGTGCAACGACCGTGCATAATACCAATCGAAAGACAAACCTCTATCAATCTGTAGGAATTACTAAACCAGTGAGTTAACATACTCAATTCTAAAGCCATATCTATTCTATTTCAATACTAATCGTCGATCCAGAACAAAGAGACTTAAAATCTACTGGACGCCTCTCTCCTTCCTCTCCTCCTCACATTCACACTCCCTCTTTGTTCACCCTGCGGCACTCTACCTTTCTTCTTAATCCCACGTATTGTTCAGTATCTTCTCCTTCCTTTTTCTCAAGCTCTTCTCATCTCTGCTCCTTCCTGCAGCTTTCACCTCCATCCTTCTCTCCTCCCATCCTTCTCTTCGTTTCCATAGTCCGTTTATCTGCGGCTCATTTCCACATTTCTCTTCCAACCTTCTCTCCACTTCCTTAATTTCCCTTCCTCCCCCTCACTCTTCTCTAGCAAACTCCACCCCTACTATTCCCCCTTCTTTCTATCCCTTCACCTCTCTCCACACTCTTTCCTTTCTCCCTCTCCATTTCTCTTTGACTCTTCTCATTCACCCTATCTCATAATCTTTCAGTTCCATTTTTCTCCCTTCTCTTCTTTTGCCTTCTCTCCTTCCTAGTCTCCCTCTTTGATCTCTCTTACCATATACCGAAATACCCTCTCTCTACTCCCCCCAGACCTACCATCTATATCTCTTTTATACTTCTCTTACTATCCCTTCTCCTTTCCATCTGTGGTCTCCCTATCTCACATTCACTCTTCTCCCCTCATTCTCTCAGCCTCCCCCTCTCCTCCTTCCTCTTCTCTCTCTCTCCTCTTCTTGCCTAGTCCGTTTCCCTCCCTAACCCCCCCTTTCTTCATCTTTATTCCTCCCGCCTTCTCTCACACTCCGAAAACTCTCTCCCCATATCTTCATTCTATTCTCCCTCTTCATCACTCTATCTCACTCTCCCACTCCCCTCACTTTCTCCCCTCTCATACTCACATCCTCACGTCCTTTTCATGCCCCCCTCTCTCCTCTTTCTCTGATAATCTTCTCTTCTCTCTCCCATCCCTCCCTTCTCCATCTCTCTCTCTCCCCTCTCTAATCTCTCCCTCTCTCTTCCTCTCCCCCCTCTCTCTCCCTTCTCTGTCTCGCTCTCTATCTCTCCCCCTTCTCTCTCTCTCCCTCTCTCCTCCCTCTCCCTCTCTCCTCTCTCTCTCCTCTCTCTCTCCCTATCTTTTTCCTACTCCTCTCTCTCTCCTCTTCCCCCCCTCTCTCTTTTCTCTCTCTTCTCTCTCTCCCTCTCTCTTTACCCCTCCCTCTATCTCTCCTTTCTCTCTCCCCCTCTTTCTCTTCTCCCCCCCCCCCCACTCTCCCTCCCTCCCTCCCTCTCTCTCTCTTCTCTCTCTCTCCCTTCTCTCTCTCTCTCTCTCTTCTCTCCCTCTCTCTCTCTCTCCCTTCTCTCCCTCTTTCCTCTCTCTCTCTCCTTCTCTCCCTCTCTCTTGTCTCTTTCTCTACCCCCCCCCCCTCTCTCTCTTTCTTTTCTCATTCAGACAGAGTAGAGTCAGCTCAGGACAGCGTCTTCCTTCAGTGAATCAGTGAATATGTGGAGTCATAAAGAGGTTTATGGGCTCGGTGCAGCTGAAAACTGATTTGGGAAAAAGACTTTGGACATTTGTCAAAGAGGCTCAAACGTGCTCAAGCTTTTTATACTTAACATTGTGTAGGAAATATGTTTCTGAGCAACCCTAAAGACCAGCTCAGTATTGTGCTGTGTTCAGATCGACAGTGTTGGAGTGTCCAGTGCGACGTGGTGGCAGAGTGGACAGCGCTCTGACCTCACAGCAAGAAGGTTACAGTAATTTTACATGCACATAAAAAACAGCAACTTTCCCCCCTAATACACAAGTTTAATATCATAATAAAATAAGTGAGCCACATTTCACTCTCTTATTGAATCATTTTCACAGAGATGCAGAAATGGTCTGAGAACTTATTGTATCTTTGTGACTTATCTAGATTCAATATTAAATCCACAAACATCTGCAAACTCGTGGTTCTGACTCAAAGCACGTTGACGTCCCGTCTCAAGTATCACACACGTCCCAAACGTGACAGACCAGCGGAGCTATAAATCTACACAAATGTGTTTTTTCATGTACTATAAATATACTGTATAGCAGCTCTGAGCGCTGTATCTGCAGCTCGACTGATTCTTTTCAAAGCTCGAGTCATTTCGCTGCGTTAGCTCCATGAGCGCTCTACTTTAGCCTTCGAAAGTTTGTCCCTCGCGATAGACTTTGTTTTATGATCTCAGCTCTCCGCACAAGCACAAGTCTGGTAGTTTAAAATCCTCCGCTGTCTCCTCGATGTGCTGGAGCTCACGCTCAAGCGCTGCATAGTTCCGCCCACTCCGCGTGCCACAGATCCACGTAATTTTTTATTAAATATACGAATTAAACGAATCATCGAGGCAAAAAAATAATAATTGAAGCTTTTTTGTAATTGAATTACTCAATGAATCATTTCAGGGCTAATAGTGACGCTGTTCTGCTCTCACATCAAGAGGAAAGAAGGACTGGTCTTTTAATAATTTTCAAAGGCTTGGTCGCTTGTTGCTCTGAAAATCTGGCAACCCTGACACGGCAAAACAAACAGTATGGAACATGATCTGGACTGACAATGTCTCACATGGATCTATTAAAAATGCTCGTTGTCGTGTTTAAACCACTGCTGTATGACAAGACACTGGAGGAGGACAGAGACAACAAAAAGACTTTGTCTGGAGGAGGAAAAAGTTGTGCTTTGGTAAGTTAGCTAAGTTTTATACATGCTAAGTCTCTCTCTCTCAGCGTGATCTGCCTACGGTCAAAACAAAACCTTTTGCAAAACGTTGGAAAGGAGAGAAGTCCCCAATGCGCGTTACTTGTTGAGGCTCGAAAACTAAAGCTAACCAACAAAGCTAAAGCTAACCAACTTTTAATTTAATTATTAATGTTAAAATAACTCTAGGGCTAGCTTTTTACAAAAACAGTCGTTCTGGCATTTAATGTATTGTAGGTTACTTATTTGTTTAGGTCATTTTAGATTTAGCATTTAGCATTGTGTCTAAAATACACACTTTTATAAACACAGTCTTGCCCTGGTGAAGTATGTTCCTCGTATGTGAAGCTCCGAACTGTTTGCAGTGATTATCCAGCTGAAATCTTCTCTCTACTTTGTGATTTTTAATTCATTTTAGCTCATTCCCCATAAGAAATGAATGCAACGAAAAGAAGCTATCCACAGGTATTAGGCTAACCTGAACTAGCTTAGCCGCAGCTCTGTGAAAATGGCTCGAGGGAAATCACCACAAGACTTTTCTGATTTGTGGGACAGTCTGCGGTGTTATGTGACATTCTCTGCTTAATTATGAGAAGAACTGCTCTAAAGACACAGAAATATCGTGGGCTTTATTGTTTTATTGATCGATTTGTGCAGCAGGAAGCGCCGGTCAATACCAACGCCGGTCGTAGCAGTTTATTTCTCGTGTCTTTGTGCGTAAAGCCCCGCGACGTGGCTGCGGCTCAGACTTCATTAGGATTACACAGACGCAGTAAAACACAGCGGCGGTAAACAAACGGGTCTGCGGGGAAACGGCTCTATATGTTTTTCACTAAAGTCTATAACGGACAGGCTAATCCGTCTGTAGCTCTATCGGACGTGTGCAGGAGTCTGATAAACAGGAGCAGGACCAGAGGAGGAACATGGGGTTGTAGTGTGGAAGGAAAACTCGACTTATTACATGACATGGATTTTAAACATGCAGGAATGTCATAAGTAGCTCTGATCTATGAAAAAGACATATAAATATAACGAATTAAAAGCCAGAGACCTAACCTGATCTAACCTGGAGGGGCAGAGCGTTCCAGAGCTTAGGGCTGACCACTGAGAACGCTCTGTCCCTCTGGTTTTAAGTCTCGTCTTAGGGACCACAAGCTGAAGCTGGCCCTCGGACCTCAGAGCGTGTGCTGGGGTGTAGATTTGGATGAGGTCTGAGATGTTTTGTAATGAACAAAATATGAATAATGAATGTTCTTATGCCATAGTTGCTTCCTAAGTATAGAAAAAAAATCACAATAGTTCATAAAACATATAACGTTGACGAGGATTAGCTAAATGATTGCTTTTGCTTCACTTTTTAAGAATAAACACGACGAAGAACATACAGAGAACGTACAACATGACTCACTCTAGACCAGGGCTGGGCAATTATTTTTCTCCGAGGGCCATATTCGTGACAAAGGGCCAGACCTCCATTATTGAAAGAAATTGTTGTTATTGCAAGCACATTTGGATACAATATAGGCTACTTATCTATTATCATTGCATTTATTAATCACAGGTGCAAACACATGGCCAAGTCAATCAAATAAAATAAATATACTATGCAAAAAAGGATTCTCTCGTCTCTCTTTCTCGAATAACAAAACACAAACGTTACAGTCTTGATTTCAGATTCCGGTCCTGAGGTCAGTCCGGCTCCACGTTTATGTTTTTCCAAAGCCCCTGGTCTTTATGAAGATAATGAGGTTTAATTCAGGCCACGGCGAATCCAGGGCAGTAATAATGAAAACGCTGACACCAGGTCTGAGGTTCACTGCAGGATAAAGACTCAGAACAGAATGGAAAAGCACAATCTCAACGGCTTTAATTAGCAAATAGTAACGTCAAGGTTTTATTACGTCCTGTTTCAGAATAAATGTCTTTCTGCTGGTGAAATGTACAAACTCTGGAAATAGAAAGACCATAGATGGGTGGGGTTTGTGTTTTTTAAATTTGGAGAGCCGTCGTCACAAGGCAGTTTAACTTAAAAATGTAAGTACTTGAGTTTTATGTCAATAAAACAGTTTGTGAGTGTCTGTTACCCCCTCCTCTCTCTCTCTCCCTCTTTCTCTCCTCCACTTATCCCTCCCTCTCTTTCTCTTGCTCCTTCCTCCCTCCTTTCCCTCCCTCTTTCTCTCTCTCTCCCTCTTTCTTTCTCATCCTCTTTCTCCCTCCTCCCTCTCTCTTTCCTCCCTCTTTCTCTCTCTCCTCCTCTCTCCTTCCTTTTTCTTTCTCTCTCTCCTCCCTCTTTCTCTCTCCTCCTCCTCTCTCTCTCCTTCCTTTTTCTCTCCATCTCTTTTTCTCTCTCCTCTCTCTCCCTCTTTCTCTCCTCCCCTTATCCCTCCCTCTCTTTCTCTTGCTCCTTCCTCCCTTCCTTTCCCTCCCTCTTTCTTTCTCATCCTCTCTTTGTCCCTCCTCCCTCTCTCTTTCCTCCCTCCCTCTTTCTCTCTCTCCTCCTTCTCTCTCCTTCCTTTTTCTTTCTCTCTCTCCTCCTCCTCTCTCTCCTCCCTTTCTTTCTCTCCTTTTCTCTCTCCTCCTTCCCTCTCTCTCCTCTTTCTCTCTCTCTCCTCTTTCTCTCCCTCTCCTCCCTCTTTCTTTCTTTCTTTCTTTCTGTCTTTCTCTCTCTTTTATTCTCTCTCCTGCCTCTTTCTTTCTCCCCTCCCTCTTTCTTTTTCCTCCTCTCTCTTTTTTTCTCTCTCCTCCCTCTTTCTTTCTGAGGTTCACAACAGGATAAAGACTCAAAACAGAATGGAAAAGCACAATCTGAAAACGGCTTTAATTAGCAAATAGTAACGTCAAGGTTTTATTACGTCCTGTTGAAGAAAAAATGTCTTTCTGCCGGTGAAATGTACAAACTCTGGAATTAGAGAGACCATAGATGAGTGTGGTTTGGTTTTATGTAAGTACAGTTTCTGACTTGAGTTTTATGTCAATTGTGTGCAGCAAAACACAGACCTGGCGCTTGCGGAGAGGATGTATTTCACAAAAATAAGGCGAAGCTGCGCTCACGATGGAATAGTATACTTGTGCTTCACACTTTTTTTTCTGGACACATAGATTTAAATAAACTAAGCAAGAGGAAATGCACGCAGTCTGTTATCTTATGGTGCATACCAGGCAACTGGTAACTAGGATAATTCCCACTTGTAAAAATGTTCTGGAACGCCAGTCGAACCGGTAAATACATTTCTGAACTGGGACCTGGTCGAGGAAGTCCCACTTCACATAAAGAGCAACAATCAGCATAAAAACTGAATCTGAGGAGCTTAACGGATTCAAAAACCATGTACACACGGCCAATGTGTTGTTATTTATATTTAGTCAAAAGGTCATAATGTTTACATATGAGTTGATTCAGTTGGAACGCTTTGAAATGAGGACTGGTATTTTTCTCATTTTCTTATTTTCAAAAACACAGGTGCAAAAACACATAACGAGGTTTACAGGAGAGCCATGTAGATTTATCAGATTAACTACTAATGTTGATCAATTTCCATGAATTGCATAAAACAGTGTATCCCTTGCAGAGCCTCATTCCCTTGTCCTGCTGTAAGCAAAGGTTAAATGTCAGAAGTTCCATTGCCTTTATGTGTTTTACAGTCTGTAATAGTGTAAGAGTGGCAAAACTGGGGCATCTTTTTTGAGCCAAGATTTTGTAAGGGAACTGTTATTTTGGTATATCCCAGTTGCCTGTAACGTATAGTTCTGGTCAACACACGGCTCTATCTCTGTTCACTGATTGGCTGATTGTACTAACCGACTGTAGTTTGGTGATACCTGAGCTGGAGTGAAAGAAGGTGGCTTTAGCCTGGCTATGTCTAAAAATGTGTTTCTCACATAAAGAAAGCTTCAAAGAAAATGAGACCGTAGAAATATTAAAATCCATGAATGCTGGGTAAATGCTCAAAGCCAGTCTGGATGATTTATGGAGTTAAAAACAAAGCAGAAGAAGCAGAGATTTACTTAGACATTCAATACAGTGTTTTCTGAGGCTCAGAGGAGAACAATTAGTATCTCACAGACAGAAGAGAAAGTAAGTTTATTTACTCTTTGTTTTCCATTAATCAATCAAAAATAATGAGAGAATTTCCTTCCTCAAAAGCGTTTCCTGGAGGCGGTGTTAGCCTGCTGCTCTTTTCCAGCTGAGCGTTGTGACCTGCTCCAGCCTCACAAATAAACATGACACAACAGCAGCACAGAGGCTAATGCAGTTATGGCTCAAGTAAATAAAGTGGGTCAGGTTTAAGCTCGCGGTGGTCCGTCTAATACAGGCCCATGCAAACGCAGCACCAGGGATTACCACAACAGGATTTGGGATTAAATACACCGGAATTTTATTTGCTAGATTTATTTATTTATTTAGTGTGTATATATATATTTTTGCAGCAGCGCTCTACCTGCCTGCAGACTTATAAATAGACTCAGTATTGCAAAGTCATTTTTTTCTGTTACAGTGAAGCGTGCGGATGGAAAACTGGGCCAAACCAGGTCTAACGCAGATCCGAGCCATCATGTGAGCTTCGTTATGGGATTTTTGTCATAATTAGTCAGTCGTGGCACAAAAGGAGGTGGCAAACTGGTCACAGGCCAAGAGACAAATATTATCTGTCATCTTTAAAAGCCACAAAATGAGTCAACCTACGGCCACCACAGCGGCGAAGAAAATTTACTGAATTGACCTTGTGCATAGAAGCTGTTATTTCAAATCGTCAGACTTTAGCGTTAGCATGACAGACAACACTTTTTAAAACTCACTTTGGTCCTTTGGTGAATATTCTTTTCATTTGTAAGTATTTAACATGTTTCACTGTTCACTGCCTGATTTTAAAGTAATTTTTCATTTTAACTGAGGTAAAGAACCTCACTGAAATAACTAAACCGGAATGACATGCCAGCAGAATTTAGCATTTTGAAATAATAGCAACTGACTTCTGTGCACAGAGGCAATTACATTTACACACAGACACTGTAAGCGCTCTATTAAAATATGTTTTTAATATAACATGGTTTTGATGTATTTCAGAGGTCTGGGAGAATTCTGCCCCAGGAGAATTTTGAAAAATTCAGTGCAATTTCCTGCATTTTAGTTTTAGATTTGATATTCTCATTATGTGATATAAATTCACTATAATTAAAAGAAACTAAACTAATAAAAAAATAAAAAAGGACCCCCCTCCATAGAGACCAGATTTAGGCCCCAGCCCCAGATGCCCTTAGCTCTGCCCTGTAAAACTGGGCTTTAGGAGCATCAGTCAGACTCAGGACTGTCCTGTGTGATCAGAGCAGAGAAACACTGCTGCACACACTTTGGTCAGTGTTTTATGTCACTTTTACGTAAAAACAAAAGCTCTAAAGATCACTTTGAACACTTCCAAGCTGCGCTGTTATTTTCATGTTTTATTTCACTGTATGTTTTGGACCTTTTCTCTGTGTATTTAATGCAGTTTTACACAAAATAAGGATCAATATGAAGCTTCAGTTTCACAGAATATCTATCTAGCTCTGCTTTGATGTGGTATTGACAGTTGCTTCTGAAGAGAGAGGGAGAGAGAAAGAGAGAGAGCGTGTGATGCAAATGTTACTGAATGAGACAAAGAGCCAAACTCAGACAGGCCAGAAGCTGCTGCTATAGCATACGGCTCCTGCATCACGTGAGTAAAATTGCTGCAATCGTCATTACAGCAGTGACTGCTGTAAAGATTGAATCTAATGGAAGAAGCCTGAATTAATTAGTTAAAGTATTATTTTGACACTAAATTAGGTTGTAGATATTGCATGTCAAAAAAAACAAATGGCAAAGTGTCTTCCACAACCACCAGTATCATACACACAGATCCACACAAGGCAATGAGGGTCTTGTCTATGGACACAGCAATGAGTTTCTCCTCTGTACGTCTGACTGTGGTTATTGAGGTTCTCCAGAGGTCTCCCATCCAGAAGCTAAGCATGTTGGGCAGGGCAGTACTTTGCACACTTGTTTCATATCCCTCAATCCCTCCACAGTCCTGCCCTGTTCAGTGACTTTTCAGTAACTCATTCACAACACAAGCACACTTCTCTCAGCTGACAGCGCTCACGTGACTCTTTAGCTACGAGTGTTTGTTTATAATCTGGCTCAACTGTGTGTCTGAACGGCTCTTTATCGGCTTTCATACAGTTGTGTTTCCGTGTTTTTCCCACTCTCCCAGTGCATTGTGGTTTGATCTGTTGATGCTCACTACTTTTCCAGATTGAGTGCACTAGTTCTTGACCTGCTGGACATTCAGACACCACCATAAATAGTGTAGACGTTCAGACAAAACCATAATTACATCCACAGCTTTACTTTGAACACATTGTGAAGCAGAAAAACAGAAATGCACAAAAGGTCTGTCGGGTTTTCAGATGTTTTCAGACGGAGCAGCTGTTTGAAAGTCTAACTGTGAGTGATGTGAGAGCGGCTCAAACGTGGCACATCATGTCTGTCTGTGTGAATGTGAATGTGCAGCAGAAGTTTCACAGGAATCTGAATGTGACCGAACTATTGATTGGATTTGGATGAAGAAGGATTTCGGCGTCGCTTCAGGACAAGGCGTACGTCTGCTGACTGATGGTGTAATTCAGACTCAGATTGAGACGAGAACACATCTGTTTCTGACTGATCCAAGCAAGATAAAATACAGAAGGTAATGTTTCTCTTCTTATTTAAGTATTTAAAGATGGACTATTATATAAACTCAATTATTCAATGATTTTAACCCTGTTCTAACTACAATCCCTCATCATTAGTTTAATACAGTTTATTATGGGATTTTTGAACAAATCATATCAGTATCTATGATTTTTTTAAAGTGAAAAATGGCATACCATGGTACGGTATTTGCGACTCGCCAATAACGTTGAAGAAAAAAAGAAGAGCCCATGTTTATTATCGCCATGTGTTAACAAACCTTTATTCAAACCTTTATCCTACACCGAATGGTCTCCCTAAACTTATTATTATTTTTAATAAAGTGTTACATTTATAATATATTTTTTAGTGGGAAACAATAAAATTTAATAATTAACCAAAAAGGATATAGTTGGGGTAACTAACTTCTGAAGTTGTATATGATTAAACTCTGTATTTTCCATCAAAATGTACAGAGGCATTATTGTTTATCAACACGGGCGATGCAGAAAGAGACGCCGTTTATTGACCAAGCTGGAGAAACAAGTCGAGTGAACTACAAGAGTTTATCTGTGAGAAAACAAAAGTTCTGCTGCTAAATCAACATTTGTGAATGGAACCTACGACTCTTAAAAGTTACATTCAGGTGAAAAAACAAACGAGAAAATCACAGTCTCAAGCTTCAGGAGACAGACGTCTGTCAGACCGGTTCAGACCTGATCCAAACAGCTGCTCTAGTCCTGTTTTGTTGTTTTAATTAAAGAAGTTTCCCCAGCTAAGCAGATGGAGAGTCGGAGCATGAGCAGTAGACGTCGACCGAAAATCCCTGTATAGAGCAGTAAGTTACTCAGATTTAAATACTATTTCTTCTTGACACGTACATACAAATATTTTTCAATATATATATAATATATAATATATTTCAAAGATTGCTAAAATTTCACTGAGTTACAAAAAAATCATTTCTGTGATAGGATATCTGTAGGATTGTTTTTAAAGACAAAAAATAAAGTGCATCTGCCTCCATGAGGAGACGCCTCCATGAGTGACTTACCTCCATCCAGAGGCCCCTAAGGCCTGGATGTTCACCCAAACACTATGGTACAATAGGTGGCACTAAAACATTATTTTCGACTCGCCAAAAAAGTTGAAGAAAAAAAGAAAAGCCTGGATATTTATTGTCGCCATGTGTTAAAGGTGCACTGTGTAAGAAAAAAATAAATAAACAAAGTGAGACAAGTATTGTCCACTTTTGAACACCAGGGGGAGCATATCCAGTGCATTTTGCCTAATTACCCTGCTGACATCTAGCGTCAATATTCACATTCCGGCCCGTAATAAAACATTTCAAATGAGTATAAATGTATCACAATTGATGTGGATTGGTTAACAGTGCTCTCTTAAGTATTCATGTTGTAAAGAATAAATATGATTTAAATGTTTGTGGACAATATGTGATCATTAAAATTCCTCTCAATCTTACACAGTGCCCCTTTAACAAACATGATACAGAGCTGGTAGCCAGGGGTTTTTTACTGTTGCTAAACGGTTAGTTGTAAATGAGTAAATACAGCACTTGAAAAAATGAGACAACTGTGTACTGTCTGAACTGAATAACAAAGAATTTTAGTTTCCATCAGGAGCCGAGTGCAGCGCTCTGATTGGCTGATTTTGGCTGGTCCTCTCCAGTTTCACTTTGCCGTTTGTAATTGCAACCAAAATGAATACACGTGGATATTAACAAAAGATTATGAGAGAAAGTGTCAGATTTAAAACCTAAATCGTGTGGTGTGAAAATCAGTTACTCACCTTAAATTCCCTCAACTTTAAATGTGAGACTGTACGTCCACTTTGTGCAGGGTGCTTTCTTGTTCTACACTTCTTCATTTATTGTTGAACTTGTGAGCTGCTCAGTTACATTTGTCCAGCTGCAGACCGATTGTCGGTTTACATGACGGTTTAAATTGGACAAGGCTAGTTGGTTTTAATGGCCTCCATGTAAACGCACTGACAGAGATAATGTGTGGCAGGTAAACAGGACTTTTTGAATGGTGAATTTAGGGTTAATAATGGTGTCTATATAAATGGTTGTGAATGTGTTTGTGAAGCCTCCACAGTTCTTTCATCTCTGAAGTTAAACCCACTTCACGTTTCTTTGATATTATTTGATTCTTTCTCTGCTCTCTCCTTCAGCGTCGCTTCACAAACTTTACAAATCTCTGCAAAGCTAACTTGTTTTCCCCTTTTGCTGGAGCCCTTCTCGTAATCCTCTCCTCCTTTTATTAAATATTGATGCGTCTTGTGTTTTGGCCCGGCGACTAACAAAGCCGAGCCAATATCAAACAGAATGAATTTTTCAGGAGCAGAAAAGACTGTAGCCGTGCGCGTGTTTACAGAGATTTAATGACCGCGGCGCAGGAGTGTCCGGGGAAGCTGCTTTTTAACGGTTTGAAGTGTGTGAACCACCAGAAACCTTGTTATGACTTCAACAAAAAACTGTCTGATAAAAGCAAAGACAAGTTGCTCCTTTGGGCAGAGTAAAAGTGCGTTCAGCCGGGTTCACCGCTGAAATTATAACAAGACCTGAAATATACTTTCTGTGATAAAAAACTGACTCTGTTAACGGATGAAACACTTTTGTTTTATTCACATGTGATAATATGGACGTCGTCTGAGTTTCTTCTCTTGTGCAAATGTTCATGTCTGTAAAAATGCTTCCCCTGAATCTTACCTCCTGTAATTCACCAAACTCAGACGTCCCTTTGTAATTCTAATGCCTTGTGAACGTCTGCGTTTTGAATTTGTAAACCGTCTATAAATTTGAGCTAAGCAGCAATTAAAAATTTGAATCGCATAATTTTAGCATCAAACTATTTAAAAATGTCTAATTAGAGGTTCAATGACTAAACTCAGCATTACATAATAGCAGTGTTCATCAGTTTGGATATTTTTAAGATTAGAGTGTTTTTATCTCTTGTTTAGTCCTGTTTCAGTCCTTATGAAAACCTGGTCCAGTTCTGGGATAGTCCTGGTTCCCAGCTCAATGATCACTAAATACACTGTGGGAAGTAAAACGATCCAGTTTTTAAACTGTTCAAAGTTAACATCACAAACATGTGTGTAAAAGTTCACGCATCACTGCTGATTGAGGCTGATTCTCTGTGTGCATATTTAATGAGGTGTGAGCGCTTTGAAGACTTTACCGAGTCGTATCTCCGTGATTCTTTTTGGATGATGTAAAAACGCAGCCGGAGCTCAGACTCGTCTCTGTCCTGCTGTCGGTACAGCAGAGCTCACTTCCTGTATTTAAAGCGCTAACAGCAGTGAAACAGATTTTCTGTTTGTGGACAATTTATGAGAGCGAGCCGGAGAAAAAAGTGCAGCAGCAGCAATGCGGGTCGCTTTCATTCATGGTTTTGGACTGAGTCACGTGACCTGCGTATACGCTGATAAAATAATTAATCGCGATTAAGCACGAGGTGCGTTAACGCAGCGATAACGCATTCACTTGCCCAGCCCTACTATAGATTAATAAATAACTATATATTACTATATATAAATAATTATTATATTACTCTCTGATTTGAACCAAATTATTTTTCAAATTGTAGCTTTTTTTGTACAATTAGAAAGCTGAAATGTTGGCAACGTTAAATGATGATGATGTTTTTTTTTTATAAAGCACATTTAAACAGACAGATTTCTTCCAAGTGCTTCACACAGCAGCCCTGGAGCAGCTCTGCAGAAGAGAGTCGCTCAAACACCTGGCGCCTCAACCTCCAACCAACACTAGCCGTCCCCAGCCCAGAGAAAACCCACCTAGACACAGGGAGAAGCATGCTGACTCCACACAGAAAGGTCCAGACCCATGAGAGGGCGATCCACTCTGCCACTGAGCCACATAAATAAACTACTCTTGTTTCTGTGACTGAGTTTCACTTTTATCATCCGCCACAACACAAACAATGTAGACACTTTAGCCAAACCTGTAACATCAGACCAGAAGTGATGTCAGTGTAGGCAGTAAGTACTAAACATGAGTGTGAGCGGACGTTACCTTCATGTGCCTCCGTCTCCTCCTGAAGCGCAGCAGCTCTTTGTGTTGGCGAGCGATGAAGTTTACAGCGGCGTACTCCAGCAGAGCCGAGAAGACGAACAGCAGACACACGGCCATCCAGATGTCGATGGCTTTGACGTACGACACCTGGAGGATGAAAAAAGGGTTTTCTGTTTAAAAAGTGTTGACATCTTTCTCATTTTAGCTTAGTTTGTGGTAAATACACTCAAGGAAAAAAGAAACACAACATTATTGTGATTTGAGTCCATATAGTAAGCTGAAGACAGGGTGAACAGATTTCTTGGTTTGGCTTGACTGATTGTGAGAAATTACAGGGTCGTTTATTCACACAAACTCATGTTTGAAACTCAGAGTTGACTTTTACCGCTGATTAACTGTGCTCAAGTCTCTATAAAAGGCACCAGAATGAAACCAAAAACACACTTCTTCACGATGCCACGATTGTCCCAACCAGAGAGGGAACGAGCTATTGGCTGCTCCAAGCTGGACGGTGTTGTCTTGTGTCTCCAGGGTGTTTGGAGTCACCGCTCTACCATTAGTCGTCTTGTGGAGCGATACCAAGCCACTGGTTCCTCTAACGACCTCCCTCGTACTGGTGGCCCCCGTGTAATGACCGCTGCACAAGACCAACCACCCCGCACATCTCCATGACAGGTTCACTCGCCACCAGGTCCACAGCCGAGACCATTGGGACACACCACAGGCCAGTGTCGGCCAGAACCATCTGTAATCGCCTCCACGATGACGATATTCGACCATATCCTCCTGACTACCCATAGTTCATTTTTGTCCTCTCTAGTGGACATTTCTCCATTAAGATATTTCCAACCCCGTGCACACTACCTAACCAACTCCTGTTGTGATGTAAAGAGGACATTCAGAACTTTCAAATGATACCAAATTTATAAGGGTGGGGCTTGGGAAAGACCCTGCTCCTTTTCAAGGAAAATGGCCGTCATCGAAAAAACCTAATTTTGTGGAAAGAAGGACAGAAGGTGATATACTTTTTTTATTAACCCAGTTTTAGATCAAAATTCCATTGGTATATTTTATGAATGTCTAGTAAACACTTTAAAAAAGTTTTTAAAGTAATGTCACAATATTTTATAATGAAATTGAGTGTTTGACAGATGTCCTCTGAAGTGGACATTTAGAGTCATCACACTTTTAAATTTTAATTTGAAACCAATGGTTCTGAGTCAGAAGTATAGAGAATATTGCTACAAATGTGGGAGAAACTCAGATATTGAGTTATTTGATGATGATGATAACCAAGATCCATTGTTTGAGGGAGAGGCAGAGTAATCAGAGAGCTCTGAGGATGAGGTTGAGGCAGGACGAGCCGAATAGGAACCGTCAGTGTCCAGTCGCCGTCTGTCTAGAGCAAGACTACAATGTACATCTTGACTTTGTACTCTTTGGACTATAATAAAATACAGGCTATCAAAAAGAAAGGAAGAGGAGCATCTGAGATGGTGGTCAGAAGAAGTTCTGAACCTGCTGTCAGTAATGGTTTGACAACAAGTCAGTGGTTATGTGCTCCTCTGCCTACGGCATTGAGCCTCAGGACTTATGCAGAAGATGGTCCAAGAAAGAAAAAAATGTTTGTACAACGCATGGCTACACTGCTGTCAGCTTCTGAGCAAGAAACCACTAAAGTTCCTGGATTTTAAACTGGTCCTTGTTGAATCATTAGTCAAGCTCAAGGAGCAATCTCCAAAGAAAGTGAAGAGAGTAATGAATCCAAATATCACACACAGTAAACCAGGAAAAAAAATCTGAAAAGTTCAATGTTCCAAAGTAAATGCACTACAGATCTGTGTTGAGGTTGTGGAGAGTTTTAAACCCTGAGTTCACCTACTCTCTATAGAATTGAACTGTATGGAAATTGTTAAATTTATACGTCGGCAAACTTCTGATGTCCTCTACAGTGGACATGCTGTGATTTTCAAACAAAAACATGGTAAAGAAAAAAAAATATGTCAGTGTAGTCACAGTCTTCTAAATAACTGGGGAAAACAAAAAAATTACAAATTGGGGAAAAAAATTTCTCTGGTAGTCAGGAGGATATCAGCCATATGTTGGATCAGTGCTTAGAGCTTGGGTCGAATGGTGCACTCACATCGTCGTTGGACTTTACAGAGGTGATCCCAATGGTCCACATTGAAAATGTCTGGGATCTGCGTCTCCACCGACGTGAACATCCTCCCGAAACTCAGCAGCAGCTGAGGGCGGCACTGGTAGAAGAATGGATCAACTCAGACACTACTGCCGATCCATGAGGCTGAATAACCTCTGTCCAGGGCCAACGGGGGTCACATGAACTATTGACAGTCTGATGAAACTCTGTCACTTTTGGTTTGGGGGTTGCTCTATTGTTTGGTTGTTATTGGACTTGAAAATGTGTAAACACCATAAGAGTTGACCTGAGGATTAGAAATGGATGTAGGGTTCATATGAAACAGGCGGATCTCAAAAATGAAATTATTCTGGCCCCCAAAACTGTGTGTTTCGTGTTGCGTTTCTTTTTTCCTTGAGTATATTTATGAGTTTTACTGCAAACAATCATTTCACAAAATAAAGTCTTAAAAGTATCATCATTAGTCAGGAGGATGTGTGACTTCCTGTTGGACTGTGTTGAGTTTGCGTGAGGCTTTGAGCTCATAATCCTGCTCTCACGCTGCGTTTGTGGACAGTAGGAGAGCCCGGCGCTGCACAAACCAGTGAAGCGTGAGTTGTGTGTCAGACTGCAGCTGATGCTTCAGGTAAAGTCTCATCATAACATCCACCACATACTGTAGTGTTGACTCTAATAACAGTAGAGATGACAGAGCTTTGGACAGATCCTGCAGGTTTTGTATCATGGTTTTGGTTGGATTTTTGTGAGTAATTGTGTACTGTATATTCTGTTCTCTTTAGTGACAAATGTACAATTTCTTCTATTTTGATTAACATTTAGAGCTTAGGATGAATCAAAAGACAACTGTTGACAGAAATTCTTGGTTAGTGTCAGATTGTCAAGTCTGGAGGGAAGATGATCTGGTACAAGCATCTCTGCCATTGTGCTTAATGCAATTGTACATTGTCCTTAATAAACCCCATTAAATGATTAAGTTTAGAGGAATGGGTACATTTAGGAACAAAGTTTAAATTACAAAAACCTGACTATCTAGCAGTAACCCAATGAAAGCCGACTCCAATGTTAAATTAAATGTCTAACTGTATTTACAGTAGCACAGTTTACAGTAGAGTTGACTAAAAGTAGTCAAGAAGGAGGCAGAACTAAGTCAGTTTTACATTATTTTATATTTATGTTTTTATGGATCTACCCCACGACTTCTCTCACATGAACAGGCCCACTGTGAGCGACAGACCAAGTGTCGGAGCAAAGACAACACTTTCACTTTCACTTCACTTCAGAAGACCGGAGAGGAAGGCTCAGAGTAAAGACGGAAACGTAACAAAAAGTTCATCTATCTGATTCTGAAACGTTGTCATCTGCTCATTTAGCTGTGTATAACTAAATATTGGATGAATATAGATCATTTTCTGCAGTAATGTGAGCTGTAGTGTTACTTTCTGTATTTGCTTCATTCATTCATTCATTTTCTACGCTTAATCCCGTTAGGGGTCGCGGGTGACTGGAGCCTATCCAGTGACTTTGGGCCTTAGGCGGGGAACACCCTGGACAGTGGCCAACTTGCCGCTGGGTTAGACAGACAAACATTCACTCTCTCATTCACTCACTAAGGGAAATTTACAGTGATGCCCAATTAACCTAAACATGCATGTTTTTGGAGGTGGGAGGAAACCGGAGTACCCGGAGAAACCCACGGTGACACGGGGAGAACATGCAAACTCCACCCAGAGAGATCGTGAGATGTTGATATGGTCCGACCCGGGAGTCGAACCCACGACCTCCTTATTGGGAAGCCAGAGCTCTAACCACTCTGCTACCGTGTATTTGCTTCCATCTAAGGTTTTTTAAATAATGAAAGATAATGGTGACATACGGTCGTGTGATCATAATTAATTATACCTGAATCATCCCCTGTCCTTCTCCTGATACTTTCATGTGTTCTTTGCCTATTATTTTGTCTCGTTATCGATCCCACACATGTTGTTTGTTGTGATTCTCAGCCTGGATCACGTCACTGTTCACTTCCTGGTTTTGTTTCACTCTCGATCCAAACAAACCGCTCCAGAGCTCCAGCCGAGACCGACCTCTCCAACCAAACCAGATTTTGAACAATTGGACCAGATCAGAGTTGATGATGAAAATGTTTTGCTTCATTAGCAAATAATTTGGCTTGAAATAAGAAGAACTTTATTGAAACAAGTCATGTAATAATAATAATAATAATAATACATTTTATTTATATAACGCTTTTCTAGACACTCAAAGACGCTTTACAAACAAAGGCAGTTAAACAAAGGTACAATACATAAAAACAGTCAGTAATTACAACATCAGTTGATCATCAAAACAGATTCAAACAGATGGGTCTTGACATTTTTCCTAAAAGTGGTGAGATCGGTGCAGTCTCTGTCCCAGAAGGTGGGGCAGTGATGGAAAAGGCTCTGTTGCCCCAGGTTTGGAGCTTGGATCACGGAACAGCCTCAGGAACATCTCCATGATGTGGTTGGTTCGGTCAGGGCCTTAGCTGGAGGAGCAGGTACAGTTGGAGGTGGAAACGGAAGTGAGAGAACAGTTGACACAGGTCCAAGTGGATCAGATGAAACTTCTGTTGTTTCAGTCGGTGATACGACCATCCCCTCAAAATATTTCTCTGGAAAATATTCTGCTGCAGCAGATGTAAAAGTTCTGTAGCATTTAAATGTTTAAAGCTTGCAAAGTTAGCATTCATAGCTTCATGTCCCATCTCCATGGTTACAAGACAAACAACTCAATTCGCAAAATCCTTAAGTCTGTTGAACATCTCAAGGTGGTTAAAATCCAATATTCAAAGTATTTTCACTGGAAGAAAATACTTTCATATAATCATATAATCTATGTACACCATCGGAACCAAAAAAAAGTACCAAAAATCCAGATTTTAAGACATTTTAACCAATCTTGAAATGCATTTTTGTGTGATGGGTGTGTGAGATGGGCTTTACAGTAAATTAATTATAATTCATCTGACTTTTATTATGTGTTAAACATGTCATTTTTGTTAGAAATTATACCATTTTTAGAGACTTTCACTTGCTAATTTGTTCACTTCACGGTTCTTGCAAACTAACACGGGAATCCACATCCTGCATATCCGCTGCGCAGCGCTGCACCACAGAACACCTCCGATTTTGTGCGCAAAGCCTCTCCTACTGGATGCATGTTTTCCCCGCCGGCTGCGCTCCGCCAGGCTGCGAAGCTCTAGAGCACGAGAAGAGCATGCGCGGAGAGTACAAGTTTATGAAATAAAAGTTTTAAATTAAAGCCAAAATAGCTCTTTATTGTGCAGCAGGAGTGCAAAAAACGGCCGTGTTTGATGGATCGCTCTTTGGCTCTCTTCACATGAGCTTACGTGTGTTTTCTCTCCCCACGAGGGCAAAACATTACGTGAATAAGTCCGATAAAAAGTATTCTCCTGTCAGTGTTTAAGTGACATAAAGTGAAAGTTTACAGCAGACTGAGTTAAACTGGTAAAGCAACTATGCATATAAAGATTAAATACAAGTACTGTGATCAAAATAAAGTCCGTGCCAAGTGTTTTTACCTTGAAATTCCGGACGTAGTTCACGTTCTGTTTCCTGTTTGGTGCGCTCTGATCTGTGGAACTTGATCCGGTCGGACCAGGGCGCAGAAGATTTTACCGTTGATCCGCAATTTTGTCGGACGGCGTTGGAAGGACGGAGCTGAGGCGCAGACCTGCGCAGCGCATATGCAGGATGTGGAACGTACCTCATTCATTACAAAGGCTGCGCAATTGCTGCGAAGGTCGTAGCACTGCGCAGCGCAGCGGATATGCAGGATGTGGAATCAGCCCGTAAGGCAGCACTCAGAACCAGCTCTGACTGAACCAGACCGTTCTGTTGTTTTTGAGACTTTTCAAACTGCTGAGTTTATGTCACAAAATGCCTGATTTTTCCTCCATTTGCTGTGCTGCCAAATGTTTATCATTTATAATATCGAGGCTAATTTAGGGCTTTGAGAAAGATGTGCTAACTGAGTCATGATGTAATATAAATGCTCACAAGATGCTGCCACAATAAAATAATAATCTGCTGAGTTTCCATCTGTCACATCTCATCTTATCTTGTGTCTTTAAACTGCAGCTGCTCAAACGTTAACGAGATGTGTGGACAGAACTAAACGCAGACGGATGTGAGTGTACGAAAGATCGCTTTATGGATCCGTGCGTGTTTGCAGAAGGACTAGCCGCGGTTAGCCTGTGGTCGTTAGCTCTGTGAAGGTCAGAAGAGCGTCTGAACTGTAAATAAAAACCACCGCTTCTGTTTGTAAAAGGAGATCCGATAACGCTCGCTGTATAAAACCCACACCAGATTAACCTTTCCCTCCGCTTCAGGCCTCGTGAGATCTGCTGCTGCGACTTCTGTGGTCTCTCTCTCCAAGATTCACACTGACTTATCTTTCACTAAATGTATTTCTCTAACCAAGTGTTAGTCTGAATAATGGGTAATAAGGAGAATAAATGATGGGACCCAGACTACACACTTCTCTAGTTTTATGGTTTCTCTGATGGACATGCAGTTAGTCCAGGTCAAAACAATACAGAGGCTGTAAAGAAAAGAGAAAAGACAAAATATCACCAGAATCAACTTTCTGGAAAACAAATGAATGCTGGAGTTTGAACCTGCATTTAATGCTGGACAGTGTTGGAGCGTCCAGTGCATCCAGTTAAGTCAATGTAAACCTGCATCAGTGAATTCAGTGAATTTGCATCCAGCGCGTCAAAGGTCGCTTGTAGTAGACGCTCCAACCTGATTTGGACGCTTTGGCCTCATCAGGCATCGACGCCGGAGTTGGGCTCTGCTGAACTTTCAGCGTCCACCAGAGTCAGACACTACTCTCCTGTATTAGTGACGCTGTTTGTTCTCATATCAAGAAGAAAGAAGACTGTTTACCTAATTCTTCAAATTACTTTTTTTTTTAATCAAAAGGTCGCTTGTTTGGGGTTTTATCAAAGACTTCGTCCCTTGTTGCTCTCTGAAAACCTGGCAACAATGAGACTAAAAAACAAACTAAAAGGGACATTATCTAAAAGTCCTTATTGCCGTGTTTAAACCACTGCTGTACGACGTGACACTGGAGGAGGACAGAGACAGCAAAAGGACTTTGTCTGGAGGAGGAGAAAGTTGTGCTTTTGGGTAAGTTAGCTACGTTTTATAAATGCAGCAAGTCTCTCTCTCTCTCATCCTGATTGCAACTCAGTTTTCACTTGTCTCAATAAGTCAGCTCTTCAAAGACTTCAACTTGTGCAAAACTCTGCCGCAAGGATTTTAACAGGAACCCCCAGAATAGCCCATATCACACCTGTTTTATCTTGTCTGCACTGGCTGCCTGTAAAATATAGAATTGATTTTAAGCTCTGTACTTTGACTTATCGAGCATTGCATGGTCAGGCTCCTGAATATATCAGTGACATGTTGTGCCCTTACACCTCCAATCGCACTCTCCGGTCCTCTGACCAAAACCTTCTCAAGATCCCAAAGACTCGTTTTAAAACTCGCGGGGATCTGTCCTTTCAGGCTGTGGCCCCCTGCCCTTCGCCAGGCAGAATCAGTGGACTCTTTTAAAAAGCAGCTAAAGACTCTTTTATTTCAAAAAGCTTTTAGTTGACTGGATTGTTGCATTATTGTACTTTGTTCATTTTATATTGTTTCTAAATTGTCCATGTGAAGCACTTTGTGATTTTTATCTGTGAAAAGCGCTATATAAATAAAGTTTACTTACTTACTTACTTACTTACTGATCTGCCTGCATGTGAAACAAAGCCTTTTGCAAAAAGCGAGGACGCAGAGAAGCGTGTTGGCTTTGGGGCGGTTTGGGGCATCAGCTTCGAAAATATTCGGCGTCAAAATTCTCTTCAACTTGCGAAATTGGACGCTTCAACACTGTCCAGTCTGAGCGTTGCAAAAGCATCAAAGTTGTGATCAAATTTTGTGCCTTCTCTTCACATACGGTTTGTGTTACTCTTGCATTACTTAAAATTGCGTTTTACATTAATGTAAGAAACTACAGTGGCCCTTTCGTATATTTTTGATTTATTAAAAAGTCACTGAGTTCGTTTTTGCAGGGGTGGGGGGGGGGGGCTAGTCTAAAACAGGCGTAAACATATTAAAATTATGCTTTTTGTTTGTTGTAAAATCATAAATATATACACAAGTAATTTTTATTTAATCTTTTGGCCATTGTTAACAAGTAGAAATAATAAAGCTTTAAATTCTGCATTTTCACGTAGCACAATTATTTACTTATATTTTATACATTTGTAAAATGCTGACTTTTATGTGAAGCCTTTCTGTCTTTCTTTTCTTTCACTTCGGTCACATTGAAAGTTTCAGCAGAATATGGGTCTGAGTCTCTTTGCCTGAGCAGCCAGTCCTTACACACTTTGACAGACACTTTACAAAGACGTGAGGGTCTGGGGTCAGAGCGTCGGGTTCAATTTCGAGGACGGCCTTTCCGAGCGCTGAGTCAACCAATCACAGAAAACCCGGAAATTCCATCGAAACAGCGACGCGCTAAACCGGATGTTATTGTAAACATTTCTCAAACATTTGACCTGTGTGGAGGCTCTCAACACGGTTTGCTCCGGTTTGATTGATACGTCCCTAATTGTTCAAAACTGAAGTCGAAAAAAGAATCACTCAGCTACGTCCACCATCTTGAATGTTTTGAAACAGTTAAAAAAAGTTTTGAAAATGCGGAGCAGAGGGGAGGGGGGCGGCCATTTGTGGTTGGATCGTCCTAACTTTGGACTATGAAATCGTTGTCTCTGTCTTTGGTTTCAGAACCTTCTGCATTCAAACCGAACAGGAGGGGCTGGCTGGTCAGGCTATGAGTCTCTGGTTTAGCGTGGATTTTCAAGTCTCTGAGCAGATTTCCCAGAGAAAAACACAGCATTAGTGTGGTCTACCCCATCCACACGTCTGTAGCTGTGGCTTTACATGGCCACGTTTGCAGATTTACTTGAATACATGCAAACCCATTGGGTTTGAGCAAAGATTGTCTTGAAATTATAGCATCAACATTTTGGCCAATTGATTCCTAGTGAAAACATTATTTATATCTTCACATCAGGGAATGCAGAGAGGATGTTTTTGAAATTTGAATTACATTACATACATTCAAAGATAAGCCAATGGAAACCGCAACCTTCAAACCAGACAGAACTTTTGCATCGAGACGTCAGGTTTACATGTTGATGTCCACCTGCGTTTTCAGGCGTTCAACAAATGTTTGCTGGACTATGCCACTTTGAAGTAGCTGCTCTGACATCAGGAGTAGACTGACCCACAAAACAAACACTATAGTATATAATTTGAATTGTCCATGAGCTCATATGGATCTATTAAAAACAATCATTGTGCTGTTTAAACCACTGCTGCACGAGACACAGACGTAAGGAGAGAAATGACAAAAACTCTCTTACGAAAATCCGAAAATCATATGTGTGTATACGTGTTTTAGTGATTCAGTGTTCAGTGTTCAGTGTCAGACCTTGGGCAGCGAGGCTCTAGACCCGGAGCTCTGCGTGGTCATGGTGAGCACGGTGGTGATGCCCAGTCCCACTCGGGCCGGGGCGGCGTCCATGTTGATCCAGAAGGAGACCCAGGACAGGATGACGATGAGCAGCGACGGGATGTACATCTGGATCAGGTAATAACCCATCTGCCGCTCCAGGTGGAAACGCGCCTCGATGCACGTGAATTTACCTAAAACACACAAACAGAGAGGAGGTTTTAATCAAGTCTGTCACAAGAGAAAAATGTGAGGAGGAGAAGAGAACGTGATTTGACAAGAACACAGTGAAAAAGATAAAGTACTTCTATGTGATTATGTATTTCTCTAACTACATCTTTCCTTTGTCTTCTCTCTCTCTCTTGCTCCTTCTTTCTTTCTTTTCTACTTTTTCTTCTCCGTCTTTCTCCACCTCTCTCTTTTCCGTTCCATTCTCTCCTTCCACTCCCTGCCTTTTTCTCTCTCTCACTCCACCTCACCATTCTATGTCTCTTTCTCTCTTGTTTGATCCTCTCTCTACATCTCTTCTTTCTCAACTTCCCTCTCTTTCTTCTCTTTTCTCTCATCCCTTTCTCTCTCTCTCCTTGTCTTTCTCAGTCTCCCCTTCCTCTCCCCCTTCCTTCCTTCCTCTTTCTCTTTCCTCTCTCTCTTCCGCTCTCTTACCTTCTCTCTCTTTTCTCACCCTCCCTCCCTATCGCTTCCTTCCTCTCTCTTTCTCTCTCTTTACTCTTCTCTCCCCCCTCTCTCTCTTTTTCTTTCTCTCTCTCTCGCACTCCCCTTCTCCCTCCTCCCTACCTCTTGCTTTCTCTCTCCCTCCCCTTTCTCTCTCCTTCTCTCTCCCTCTCTCTTCTCCTTATTTCTTTCTTTCTCTTTTTCTCCCCTCTGTTTTTTTCCATTCTGTTTCTCCTTTTTCTCCCCTGCTTTTTTCTCTCTCTCACTCCACCTCATCATTTATGTCTCTTTCTCTCACCCATGCTCTCTCTCCCTCTCTCTCCATCTCTTTCTCCCTCCCTCTTTCTTCTCTTCTCTCATCCCTTTCCTCTCTCTCTGTCTGTCTTTCTCAGTTTTTTGCATGTCCGTCAGTTTTTCTCTCTCATTTTTACCCCTCCCTCCCTCTTTCTCTTTCCTCTCTCTTATCCGCTTTCTCCCCCTCTCTCCTTTCTCCCCTCTCTTTCTCTCACCCTCCCTATCGCTTCCCATCTCTCTTTTCCTTCCTCTCTCGTTCTCTTCCTCTCTCTTACTGTCCCCCCTCTCGTTCTCCTTTTCTTTCTCTCTTACTCTCATTTTCCTCCCTCCCCTTTCTACCCCCTCTCCCTTTCTCTTCCTCTCTCTTTCTCTTTTCTTCTCTCCCCTTCTCACTCCCCCTACCTCTCTTGCTTTCTCTTCTTCCCTCCCTCTTTCCCTCTCTTCTCCTTATTTCTTTCTTTTCTCTTTTTCTCCCCCTCTCTCTTTTTCCATACTGTTCTCTCCTTCTACTCCCCTGCCCTTTCTCTCTCTCTCACTCCACCTCATCATTTATGTCTCTTTCTCTCTCCCCTTCTTTCCCGCCTCACTCTCTCCCCTCTTTCTTTTTCTTTCTATCCATTTTCCTCCCCTTCTCCTCCATCCCCCTTTCCCCCCTTTTCCTTTTGTCTGTCTTTCTCAGTCTCCCCTTCCTTCTTCTCTCCCTCTTTCCTCTTCCCTCCTCTTTCTTTTTCTTCCCCCCTCTCTCTTTTTGCTCCATCTCCTCTCTTTCCCTCACTCTCTCTGCCCCTCTCTCTTTTCTCCCTACCTCTCTCCCCTCTCACGCTCTTCCCTCTTTTTCTCCCTCTTGCTCTTTCTCCTCCTCTCTTGTTCATCCCCTCTCTTTCTCTTTCCCTCTCTCTCTTCACCCTTCCTTTCCCTCCTCTCCTCTCCACCCCCCTCTCTCTTTTTCTCTTCCTCCTTTCCTTCTCTCTCCCTCTCCACCCTCCCCCTACCATCTTCTCTCTCTCTTCTCTCCCTCTCTCTTTCTCTGCAGAAGTTTCTGTCATAATCCAGTAGAAAGTTTGCTCTGAACTTTGTCGCCTCCAAAATGTCACTTCTCTTTTCCAAACTTTCGAGCTCATTTTTACAGCGTCCACATTAACTTCATCCCTCTCTCTCTCCCTCTCTGTCTCTCTCTCTCTCTCTCATTTCTATTAAATTGGAGTTTCACATTTTTTGTCCAAAGTGGAACCAACTCTCAAGTAAGTCCCAAGTCCTTTTCAGTCTGAATACAGCTCCAGTTTTTCAAATTGAGGTAGTTTTTGTTAACGGTCCTTTTCTTCTGCTTCTGTGAATCATCTTCCATGTGAGACGTTCTGAAGTGTCTGACAGAGAAATGGCTGAAATCAAACATTGCCTTCTTTAGAGAACAGTATTAGTTTGAATGAGCTGGACCTGTGGATGTGTCTTTTAGAGATATTAACGTCATTATCAGGGCTTAATAGGGGTTATGCAGTAACGTCTTCCGCACTCAGATAGACATAGGCCGCAACATCCGGTGGCGTCGTTGCCATAGTGACAAAGCTGTTTACTCCAAAGGCGATGGACAATCACACGAGGTTTTTTGTGCTAGTCCTGAAGCAATCCTCTTAGAAAAAAATGTTTTCTTTGTCATCTGTTTTAGATGCAACGACGGCTGTTACAGCAGGCAAAGTGCCGCTTCTGAATCAGGTTTTCATGAGGAAAAGTTGTAAAGTGAGCGAACAACGCGAGCTCCACGCATACGGAGGTTTTCACATGAAAAAATAAAACAAGTGAGAAGCTCCGCGCACAGAGCGAGACTCGCTGCTCATGAGCCCGGGCAGAGGTGCTTTGGGCCGTGAAGAAGTGAGCACACACGCTCGGTGTTGTCAGACAGCTCCCGGAGCACAGTCGGCAGGTGCGCGGAGCTTCTCGTATGTGGGCGGAGCTCATTATGAAAACCAAGCGGCACTTTTCCTGCAATTACAGCCGTCACTATGTCTACAACAGATGATAAAAGATAACTTTTTTTTCTGAGAGGATTGCTTCAGGACTCGTCTGATGTCCATCGCCTTTGGAGTAAACAGCTTTGTCACTATGGCAACGACGCCACCGGATGTTGCGGCCTATGTCTATCTGAGTGCGCAAGACGTTACTGCATAACCCCTATTTGAGCCAGAATAAGATTCAGGAACTCTCAAGGGTCATTCCGGCATCAGTTTTGTCTGACCCAGTAACGCATTCAAAATCCCTAAGCTTTTTGTGTCTTTCTTCTTCAAGACGACTCTGCTCTTGCATTTCTCATTCACAGAAACGGTAAACAGGCTTATTTGTGGGGAAGATGGAGTCACAGACTGTGATTGGTTAAAAGAGTGACTGACAGGAAATGTGACCAATCAGAAGCAGCGCAGGCGGGTTTAAGACTTTTCATTGGTTTCTGACGAGACGCGTTTCTGTATCATCTGCCAAAACAGGAAAAATGCGCAAAGTGGATTTCATTGAAATATTTTTAGTTTTTTTGCGACTCGTTTTGATGGATTAAAAGCAGCGTGAGTGTCACGTGTGTTTGGAGTGTACGGGGCAATAAAGAGGTTAGAACCAGCGCGGATAGAGCTGTTTGCTTTTTCTCATAAGTGCAACTACTTTAATGTGTATTTTGGCGTCACGTTTGATGTACGAGGCAACACAGTCTCACTAGAGGGCGTACTTTACCACGACACAAAAACAGCGTATTTTGACCACGAGTTCACAACTATTTTTATTACTTATGTTACGCCGTGCATTTAGTACGATATGAAAAAGAGTAAAAATGACATGAGATTTCACAGAGTTAAAATAGGACGAGTTTTGGTTGAAGCCACGTGGGGACGTTTTCTGAAACGGGTAAGTTCAGGCATAAAGTTACTAAAATTGGTAAGCTTAGATCTGGGGCTTGGGGCAGGTTAAGATTAGAATCAGGATTTCATTAATATTCATAAATAAGAACACGTCTTAACAACCACCATTGAAATAAACTGTGACGCGTACTATAATTACGCAAAACAGCTGTGAACTCGTGGTAATCATACCTAATTTACGAGCCCGATCTCACAAGAAAGCGTACATTTACCACGACATTACACAACATGTAAATGAGGTATGATTAGCACGAGTTCACGGCCGTCCTGCGTAATTATGGTACGCGTCACAGTCCCCATTCATTTCAATGGTGGTTGTTAAGACGTGTTCTTATTTATGAATATTAATGAAATCCTGATTCTAATCTTAACCTGCCCCAAGACCCAGACCTAATCTTACACATTTTAGTAACTTTATGGCTGAACTTACCCGTTTCACTTGAAGAAAACGTCCCCACGTGGCTTCAACCAAAACTCGTGTTTTTTTAACTCTGTGAAATCTCGTGTCATTTTTACTCTTTTTCATATCGTGCTAAATGTACAGCGTAACATAAGTACTAAAAACAGCTGTAAACTCGTGGTGAAAATACGCTGTTTTTGTGTCGTGGTAAAAGTACGCCCTCTAGTGAGACTGTGTTGAATTTACATGTTGCATATTGTCGTGGTAAATGTACACTTTCTTGTGAGATCGGGCTCGCTGAGGTGCAGAACGAACGTTTGTGGGAGGGCATCCTGTTACTTTGTGGATCGGATTTAGCGCCAGGTGTGAGTGATTTCTGTTGGAAGTAATGAAAATCTCTGTTGCACGCGTAAAAAACACATTTAACACGGACAAAGTAAATTTTATATAGTTTAAAACAGAGTATGGACAGTTGAGTTGTATTTTAGCTTAATCGATAATCGATAATCATGATGATTCAAAACTCACTTGTGCTCACACTATTCCCCCTCTGCTGGTGAATCTGTGAAACTGCATCATGTATTTGACTGTAGACAAAGTCAGCAGGTGCATCAGAGAGACACATATTGCTTTAAATAATAAAAAGTAGATTTATTTTCATCACTGGCAGGGAAAGAGTGGCAGCATCTTTTACGTCCAAAGCAACTACACACTTCTAAGAAACACTTTTATTATATTTGATTCTTTGGGCGAGTTCGGCGAGGAAAAGTGAAAAGTCCTGAGGCTGTTTTCCTTTGTTCAAACTTTCAAACTTTTGACTGATCCCATCACCTCCAGCTCTGAAAGAAAACGGCAGAAAACCTCCTTCCATCTTTCACCCTGATCCACGTTTAATCCATAAAACAGCACCGACTTCAGACAGACGCAGGACGGATCTGCTTCTCCTGTCGTTAGCCTGTGTTAGCCTGCTTTAGCGTGTGTTAGCCTGTGTTAGCGTGTGTTAGCGTTTGTTAGTTTGTTGTTTTCCTGGCCTGAAGCAGCAGAAGTCCTTGTGGTTGTTGACGCTCGCAGCAGCAGCAGCTCGTGTCACAAAGGAGAGATGGATTCAGAGCCGGGTTTGTTTGTTACGAGAGGTTCAAGGACGACTGTAACTTTAGGAATGTTTGAAGAACTGTCAGATCTGTGGAGAGGTGACCTGTCTTTTAGTATTTTCTTTATCTTTGGTCTATTTTCCATAAAACACCTGACTAGAATGGTCTAAATGTCTTTGTACTTTTTGCCTTTGATTCTGATTGACTCTAATCACAATTGAGAACAAGCTCTGCACAGAAGAAAAACAGAATTTCCGCCTGAATATTTTTTGGTAATTGTGAAGTATGACCCTGAATGACACTGGTTTGGGGGTAGTTTGGGTTTTGACCTGAGCGGCTTCAGAGGTGGTGCTCCCCCTACAACTCTCTTTTGTAATTAGCCAACTGAATCAAAACTTAAGATTATTTATTTTCTAATTTTTGAGTAACTTTAAGATTGGAATAAGGCAGTGAAAACACATCTAAACACTGCTAAATAAAAAAATCAAGGAGCTGTAATTTTCTCGGGAGAGTAATTCGGGTTGGGAATGTGTTGAGAAGGCGGCAGGGGAGGAAGGTTGCAGTTGCCGTAGTTTCTGCCTGAGTCAGCAGAGAGAGCCAACACATTGGGGATCAGCTTTTTTCATAACCTGCCTTGCCTGACCTGATGTAAAATTCAACCCGGCCCAAAAAAAGTGCTTAACATTCAAGACCTGACCCATTACCTGCACACATGAAAACTTCATCAAACTGTTGTTTTGCAAGTTGCTGCAGCTGCAGGTGTACGTATGTGTGCAGAGGTCCTAGTCCAGCCCTACGATGTGCTAATACGATGAGCTTTGCACACGCTCTGTTTGAAGAACGTGCCAAATTGCAGCCTTCACAGGCAACAGCACAAGCTCTTTTAGAAAACTACAGAAAGTTTGGATCAGGCAGCTGACCTGACGCAGCATCAACATGCTCGTTTCCCCAGGTGAGGAGGTGACTCTTTGTGCTTGTAGTTTATGATGATAAATTTGTTCATGCTGGAGCATCGTTTGTGTAAAGGTGTGTTTAAGACGGTGTCAGTATTGTGGCTGCTCCTTGTGCATAGAATGCTACGTTTTTTCAACTTGTCTATCGCCTTTTTCTTCCTTTTTTGTAAATGAATTATGCTCAAGACCCATTAATTTTGTCTTTGTTTGTTAAACAGAGACAGAACATGCTTTACATGAGGCTCATTGGAATGATGTTCACATTGAGCGTTTGAACATGGGTTCAGACTCAACCCACTCGAACCTGACCCGCCTGAACCCGCAGGCTACGGTCAACCTGCGCATCACTACGACACATCTTCAAATACCCCAAAAGACATATTTAACCATCACAGAGACTTACCAAGACATTTAACAAAGTTCTGCTTTAACATTTATTTACTTTCTCATTTTTCAGCAGCAGAAATACATCGAAACACATTCTACACTGCTTAATAAAAACAATCAAAGAGCCTGAGTTTCACAGGAAAGTAACTCAGGTCAGAATGGGGGCAAGTCGGAGAAGTTGCAATTGCCATACTATGGATACTTCTGATTGGACAAGAATGTTTTAAGGCATTTTAATCAGGTTTGAATCAACTTCAGCTGCCTCAGTGACCAGCCGACCCTGACGAGTTCAGAGAGATTCATGCATGTGAGTAATCTTTACTCAAACAGCATCGCTCAGAACATGTTTCTCTAAATAAAATATTGCTAGATTGGTTGTTGTTGGCTTCATTCAGTTCAGAGGTTCTAGATTTAGCAAAGAGAAAATTAGAAAATCGACAATGCAACAGTTAATAGTCAATAATACTGCTCCTTTCTTCTCAGTGTCCACATTTCTCTCTTTCACTGGATCGACCGAATCCTAACGAAAGAGTGTCTGATGTTTAGACCAGTGAGTATGAAAACACATGTGGACTTTATGCTTCTCTTTCCTGCTGCTGCTGTGTTTCCTATCGACTCCTGACACATTTCAAAGCTCCGTGTCCACGTCAGGGCTTCAGCAGAGAGAGAGAGAGATCCATACAGTCAAAGAGAATGAGCAGTTTGACACGAGCTGCTGCTGCTGCTGGAGTGGTGGTTCTCAGGGTCTGAGAGAAGTCTGGTTTTTACTGTTGTGAGAGCTCGTGTCCGGTGGAAAGTCTGTCAGAGTCGAAGGTTTGAGTCGATGCTTCACTGATCTCAGCTCACAGGAGGAGGCACAGGAACATATAGAAACTCTGATAACCATGATAACCTGACAGAAAGAGACACGTTTTCCATTATTACAGCTTTTTTGTGATTAGTTTGAGCAATACTGGAATATAAGATGGCAAGCCCTTCTGTGGGATTTAACTTTTTTTTTTGTTTTTCCTGAAAATTATAAAAGATAAAAACAGTCAAATCCACTGTTTTGGGTCAAACTAAATCTGATTTATATCTAAACCAGGGCGCACAAACCTTTTTACTCGGTGGGCCAAAATTAACACATTTCTTTCCTTGTAGATACAGTATATGAATGGTTTGCGACATATTTTTTTTGCAATAAAATAGTAATTAAATTATGTTTTATTAAAATAGACTTTATATTGTTTTCTTTAACAACTAAAATTGTAATCAGACATGCACCTTTTTAGCACCTCTTTGTGAGTCAAAAGGCCTTTTCCCACTGTAGGAACTTTTTCCAGTTGCTATAGTACTTTTTTAGTTCTTGTCCCCATTTTGGGAGCGTTCACACAGAGCAGGAACTATGGACTGGGGCCACATTTTAGGGACTTTTTTAGCTCCTGCTCTGGGGCAGGTACTTTCCAGTCAGACCTGGAACCTTTTGGTGACACAAACACATTTACAATGCTAACTTTGTTTTTAAACATGTTTTACATATTCTCACATTTATATAAACTTTCCTTCTCCTTAAGAAAAAATATTTAAAAGTTTTGCACATTATAGTTTTAAGTGGAATCAAAAAATGCTAATGCTAAAGCTAGTTAGACCCACTTTCAGAAACTGCTGCTGTGCGAACACAAACATGGGGACAGGGTAGTTCCTCTGACTCAACAGGGACTGGAGGAATGTGGGGACTAGTTCTTGGTACTTTCATGTGGGAAAACGCCTAAAGTAAACCTCCTGGTGGGCCGAATTTGGCCCCAAGGCGGCGTCAGACAGCTGTCTTTAACTTGAGCGTGCATAAGGAACATCAGCCCGGTGATTTAATTCTTTTGCTTTGCTTTTATCTGAGCGCGCTGTTATTTTTCATTCTTGATGTGACGTCACCAAAAACAGAACTGCAGTCCATCACAGATTCACAGAGTGGAGATCTGACGGCGAAAACCAACAGATTTTATAAAATAAAGCTGTTTATTAATAATTTTACATAAGAACGTAATATTTATAGCCACTAATCACTTGTACACATAGTTTTTACTCCACAATCTGTGAGTCTGTGATCGTCTGCAGCTCTTATTTTGATGACGTCACATCATGAATGAAAACTAACAGCGCGCTCAGATATCTGTCTGACGCCATACCGGGCCCCACTTTGGGCACTGCTCTCAACCAGAGGTGTCAAACTGGGGCTTAAGGACCAAATACGCCCCCAAGATACAGGTCCCAGAATGCACTGCAACAAAAGGAACCACAACCAATACAGTAAATGTGTTATATTACCTTTCCACAGTGTAACCATATTTGAGGATGACGAGATGATGAGTTAGATCTTTATTTTAAAATGTGGCCCTTGTCCAACTCCAATCGTTTTGGCCCCACCTCTATTTGAGTTTGACACTCCTGGTCTAAACCTTCAAATAAACAAAGAGGCCTTCTCCAAAAACATTTCATGGGCTTTGTCTAAACTTTGTAAGGTATTACTGGTCTTTCATTCTTAAAAGGAACCCCGAGAATTTTTTAATGTTTGTTTTCGAGTTTTCCTTATATGATCAAAGATATAAATACACACGAAAATAATCTGAAAAATCTACCGTTTTATTAAACTTTTAAGAAATATATTTTCACGGAAGACGCCATCTTTGTTTACAACACAGTGCATTATGGGTAGTATGACGTCGAATCGTGTAACTACGAGGAAAGTTATGAAAGCTTACCACATTCTCCTTGTTTCCTCCCGAAATCACAACCAAAAGCCACACAATGTACCATTTTACAACAAAAAACTACTGACGCTCCTGTTAACCAGATCAACGGCAACTGTTGCAACTGTTGCGTCTCACGACTGACGCTCACTGCGCCAGTGCGCCACACGATTCTGCGTCATCACCTCAAGATGGCGGCGCCCGTAATATAAGGAAGTTGTTGTAAACATGACAATTTTATGTCAAACGGCGAATATTTGTTTACTTTAAGTTCTACTTTTTAGTAAGTATACCTACGCGAAGTATTTTGGACCTATTTATGTAAATATTCGGGGTTCCTTTTAATAAAACTAGCTTCAGCCTTTGCAATACTCATTTAGCTGCCGTTCGCTTTAATGCAAAACAGTCAAACTGGCCTGCAGGATGTTGTGATGACGTGAATCAAACCTAAAATATTAAGGAAAGCAGCTTCACTCTGACAAAACAAACTGACCCGTATGTTCCTTTGTGTTTGTGAAGCTGAGCCTCTTGGACGTGGGTCGGTGTAGAAAAGCTCCAGCCTGACGCTACAGTAAATCCACGAAGCCTCCCTCGAGTCGTCTGAACCACTCCAATCTCCAGCTCCGACAGAAATATGGAGCGGCCTTAAGAGCTCTGCAGGAGGCGACGGCTTTAAATCATCTACACCTGCTCTTCTCTTTCTTTTAATCTCCCTCTCTCTCGTGTTCTCTCCATTCTTCTGTCTGGCTCTCTTTCTCCAATCTCCACTCATCTTTTCCCTGTGTTTATTGATATGTTGCCTGATTGTTCAATTCACCCTCTCTCTGTCTCTTGCTGCCTTTCTCTCTCTCACTCTCTCTCAACATCTGACAACCACCAGGCGTTCCCTAACCTGTATGTTATTGGTTGGTGAGGAAAGCAGAGAAGCTGCAGGAAACTCTCTCAGACACGTTTATGATTACGTTCTGTGATTGGCTAAAACACGACGGTGGAGTGGGTGCTTTGTACAACAGATCAAAGTATTCTGCCAAAAGTTCCTCATGTAGAGCTCAATTCAGAGTCATGAACATATCCAGCATGAGCCAAGTTAATTTAAAAGTTCAGTTTCCTATTAGTTTTGTACAAAATCTTTAGTAAACTCATTCTAGACAATCGGAAATGGACATTTGTTGCTATTGACCCTTTGCACCTACGTCACTTGATCAGTGGCTGCGTCATGCTGGAGGCAGAAGTGCATGTACGCAGCATTACAGGAGCGCAAAACTGACAAATTCTCAAATATTTTCTTGTTATTTCGTAAAGAAATCAGTGGATGTTTCTAGCGCATGTTCAGTACATTTGTCTGTGGAAGTAGGACGTCTTTTAGACGAAGCACAAAACAAGTATTTGGAAAAGCAAATGAATGCTAGCTGATCCATGCTCTCGTCCTCCTGCTATGTTTGTGAAATAAGTAACATTTACAAGTTTGCCTGACTTTACTCCTCATGATTTGCACCATTCTGTGGTAAACAGGGTTTTGTCTCACACTGGAGCAGATTTAAAAGCTACAAGAGGTTGGTTTTCAGTCACTTAGCTGTGAGGCTAGTGTTAGCCATGCATAATGCAGGCTGTTTTAGGCCTAGTTTACGAGACAACGTTCCCAAGAAAACCATCACAGTCGTAACGTTTTGTGCTCACAGTTTATATGGTGTCGTGGCGAGCTAATCTTCCTTTAACACAAATAGACCGAAAATGCTGTAGTTCTTAGGCCGGGTCAGAAGGTGGCGGTATTGTGCTAGGACTCCAGATGACCTTACCGTGAACCCACGCAGCCTATGATAACACGAGCATTGACAGGTTTACAAGTTCTTCAGATCAATAAAATAGCGAAGGAAGCAACCAGCGCGCGAGGAAAAACGGATGTTCCAGGATCAGTGCGCGAGGAAGACGCAGATCGTCGAGATCTGGACACAAACGGGGAGACAGCTTGCTTTTACCGGGTGAGGCGTTGGATTAGTTTTGTGTCTCCTCCTCTGCACGCAGGTAAGAAAGCTGGACGCATTGGCTTTACTTTATGAGAATAAAAGGTGCTTTGGTTTAAGAGACAGTTTTGGTGACTGGGCAGTCTTCTTCTACTGTGTGAAAGTAGCGGCTACTGCACGTCAGTGACATGACTGTCTTCATTGACAACTGTGTTTTCCTGTTTACACCGCGGTATCCACTGAACGTCCTCGGTGAAACTACTCTTGAATCGTATCCAGTGGAACCGATTCAGTGAACATGTAGCTCGTTGTCGTGTAAAAGAGAAGCCAATTTGGCATGGAAACGTCACGGATTGTGAAAACTCATTGTCGTATAAACTGCCCCTAGATGGTCATTGCTTTTTTTTCAAATGTCATTTTTTTTTCTCATTAGCATTGACTTACCTTGTCTAAAGTGTTCACTGCAAATCTGTAGCGACTTAGAGGGGTTAAGTTCTTTTGATTTATTGCTGCCATCCACCAGCGTCTTCTATCTTCATCAAAGTGTAAACGAAAAAGCTACAGATTTGGGCTTACAACCCCTGCTGTTAGTGCAGCGTGTTCCACAAGATACGGCCATTTTACAATTGAAATAATTAAAATTACTACAAGTTTTGGGCAAAGTTTCCATTGCTGTAATGCACAGACAGAGCTTTTGCCCTCCAGCATGGAGAAGTGGGCGTTCCCTCGAGGAGCATGACGACTCAGGGCAAAGGGTCAATAGGTTATGCTACTTCTCTCTCGTCATTATAGTAACTCAAAGGCAATACTGTTTGGATTATTAAAAACGTTTTGTGGGCTTACAGCGAGTCACCTCTTCATACCGGACTAGCTCGGATGCTAAGTGATCGATAGCATCAAAGCCCAACTGCACGTCTACTATTCATGCGTCTGTGTACAGCAACAAGTAAGACCTCCAGAAACAGCAGCAGAAGTTAGAGCAGCGTGGTGTTGTTTTTACAATGAGGCTGAGAGCTGTCTGAATGATGGATGTGTCAGAGCCAGACGTACGAACGAATACACACAGCAACGCACAACAAAGCACCTGCAATGCACCACACACCACACACCGCAATTAGTATTTCAAACAGGGACTTTCTCCAGCTATACAGTGAAAAGAGAGAGAGAGGGAGAGAGGGGGTGAGAGAGAGAGAGAGGAAGGGAGAAAGAGGAGAAACTGATAAAGGGAGCGAAGGGAGGGGTGGGGGTAAGAGAGAGAAAAGAGGAGGGAGGGAAAGAGAGAAGAGAGCGGGGGAAAGGTAGAGAGAGAGAGAGAAAAGGAAAGAAAAAGAAGAAAAAAGAGGAGAGACTGATAAAGAGAGAGGAGAGAGAGAGGGAGGGGAGAGAGGGGAAAAGGTAGGGAGAGAGAGGAGAGATGGAGAGAGAGAAGAAGGCACTGAGAGGGAGAGAGAGAGGGGAAGGGAGAGAGAAAGGGAGAAAGAGGAGAAACTATAAAGAGAGAGAGGGGGAGGGTGGGGGTGAGAGAGAAAGAGAGGGAGGGGGAAAGAGAGAAGAGAGAGAAAGGAAAGAAAGAAAGAGGAGAGACTGAAAGAGAGAGGAGAGAGAGAAGGGAGAGAGGGAGAGAGAGGAAGAGAGGAGAGGAGAGGGAGGAAGAAGAGAAGAGAGAAGGAGAGAGAGAGGGGAAGAGAAGAGGAGAGAGAGAGAGAAAGATGGGGATAAGAGAGAGGAAAGGGAGAGAGACAAATAAAGAGAGAGAGAGGAAGGGAAAGAGGGAGAGAGAGAGAAAGGAAGAGAGAGATGAGAGGGTAAGAGGAAGGAGAGGGAGAGGTGAGAGAGGAGAGAGGGGGAAAGAGGTAGAGAGAAGGGGGCAGGGAAAGAGGAAAGGGAGAAAGAGGAAAGGGGAGATAGATAAAGAATGAAAGAGGAAGAGGAGGGAGAGAGAGAGGTAGGGGCTATAACGAGAGAGATAACACAGCAGGAGAAGAGCATAAAGAGAGAGGGTGGAGAGGGAGTGTGAAAGAGAAAAGAAGGAGAGAGTGAGAACAGAGGGAGAGGTGGGTGATAAATCCAGAGACACTTTCATTGAGAATGACTGCTGAAGTGGAATCCTCAGAAAGTACAATAAGCGGGCGAGCGAGGAGCAGAAACGAAGAGGAGAGAGAGAGAGGGAGAGAGAGAAGAGGGAAAGAGAAGAGGGAGAGAGAAAACAAGACAAAGAAAGAGAGAGGGAGGAGGGAGAAAGAGGATGGGGTGGAAAGAGAAAGAGAACAGTAGAGAGAGAAAAGAGAAAGGGAAGAGAGAGGAGAGAGAAGGTGAAGGAGATTGGAATAAAGAAGCGAAGGGGAAAAGAGACAAAAGAGAGAATGAGAGAGATAAAATGGATAAAGGAATAGAGCGAAACAGATGAGGGTTCGAGAGAAATTAAAAAGAGAGAGACCGGGGGAAAGAGAAAGGGAACAAGAAGAGAGATGTAGAAAATGGAGAGACAACAAAACAGAAGAGAGAGAAAGAGAAAGTGAGAAAAGATTAAGAGAGAGAGAGAGAGAGGAGGGAGAGATGAGAAAGAAGGGGGAGAGACAGGGAGAAAGAGAGAGAAGGAGAGAGAGAGAGAGACGGAGAACGAGAAGGAAAGAGAGATGCTCATTGCTGCGCCCTGTTGATTTGTCTCCATAATTGCTAATGTGCTAATGAGGACATTCTAATGACCTTACATTTTGCGAACAATCTACAACTTCATTTTGACTTGACATTTTTTATGTTCTAAAGGCGTCTGAAGAGAGCTCCAGTGACTTTTGACCAAAACAGACTTGAATAAAAGCTCGTAGCAGATGGAAACTATAGCTTGTTTTTATGGTTTGAGATTTCATAAACATGACATATACTGTCAGTAACTGCGTTTCCACCCTTATAAAATGCGCATATTGTCTAAATTCGCATTAGTAAAGCGAATAAAAAAGGCGAATTAAAGATCGTTTCCATCAAAGCGCATAACTGGGTGTTGTTATGGCAACATGAGCTGTCATAACACCGCTGATCCTGCAGAGGCGCTGCATGCACAGTCTGTTTGGTTTCACTCTTTCTCACAGCCGCAGATTCTTCAATATTAAGTTGTTAGCGGCAGACTGCTCCGTCTTCTGCAAACTTTACCCGGTTATCACTTTATTAATGCAATAGATCTGTTTAACAGCCAAAATAAAAGGCTGCTGTCTTTTTTTTAACACAAATCTCCGCCGTGGAAAGGACGAGCTCTGAATCACTGCAGTGTTGGATAAACATAAACTTTCACGGAGTTTTCTGATTAAACAGCGCTGTGTTTCTCCGGGTTAGTTTTGATCGACGGACCTCAGCAAACATGTTTGTTTTTCTGGTGTAACGGTGCTGCGTGTCTGCAGCATTTTGGACAAAACAACTCAGTCTGTGTGGATTATTTTGCCTTTGTTTATCACCTAAATCCCTCCTCCAGAGTCGCTGCAGCAGGTATGTAACCCGGGGTCCGTGGGTTTTAATTCGCTTCATGAGTTATGTGAATAACTGCGTTTCCAGCTTTCAAAATTCGCTTAATCCGTTATGCGCATAAAAGAAAATCCACCTCCAGAGAGCGTATAAACTTTTATGTGCATTAGGGATTCTAAATGCGATATTTGCCGTTTCCACCTCCCAGGACTTATTCGATACTTCTTAATGCGCATTAAAAACAAGGGGGTGGAAACGCAGTTAGTGTCACAGATACAAAATAAACATGTTCAAATGTAATTCTATTTTAACTTAAAGTCACTAGATGCATTCATACTAGCACTGGTTAGTATGCTTTAATCAAACTCTAGTTCTTTTGCCCAGAAAGTCCGGTTCGTTTGGGCAGGTGTGAATGCACAACAAACTCTGATCAGGAACAAAAAAGTGAACTCTGGTCCGCCTAAAAACGTAGGTCTGTTCGTTTGAAGTGAACTCTGGTACGGTTCAAAGGTACTGTATAAGTGAACGCCAAGCGGACTGCAGGCCGCTCCAAAAGCAGGAAGTGGACTACAGCGCAGAGCATTGTGGGTAAATACAACCAACATAAATGCACACTTTGTCGGAGCTAATAAGCAAAGCCTTCGCAGAATTGTTGCCCTGTTGTTAGGCGGTGGTGTAGTAGGAAAAAAATAAAAAAATAATTGGAAATTCAAATTAGGCCAGCTTGGTGGTGCGCCCTCTCCTGGTCACACATCAAACAGAGCACTTTTAGCCCTGTACTTCCATTGTATTTTGAAAAAAGGGAACTGCCAGATGAATCGGGTCTTACGGTACGAAAAGGTCCTTGACAACGCCATTTTGTTTGCATTTCCCTGCGGAAAGGAAGTTGCGTTGTATTGACCAATAGATGAGCAGTGTTTCTTGCTCGTTACCTTCCGTGGTTTTTGAGTGGATAAGCTTCTCAAAAGGGCTTAGTTAGCCGCTCCAGTTGAAAATGTTAACAAAGTTTCAATTTTGGTCCCCAATCGAACCAAGTCTACTGGACTATTACAGTAGGTGTGAAAACCACCTAAATCTGAGTTTTTCTCTAAGTGCTTCTGACAGGTTGAACAACTCATTTCACTACAACAAAGGTAGGATCATTATATTTAATCCCGGTTTAGCCATTTTGTCTGATTACAAACTTACTTCCAGTTCATAGATGATGAATATAGGAAGTTGCTTAGTGACCATGTAAATTGGGTCAAAACTCTTCTAATGTACAGTTTTCACCATAGATCAATTATATCTGGATACAGTATTGTTCCTTGTAAATCAGCCGCAGTGGTCGCTCCATTGTTTCTGCAGCAGGAAAATCCCTCTACAGGTTAGAAAGTATTTATTCCCCAGAACGCAATGCAAACACAAACTGCTCATGTTCGGCAGAAACAACATCTACAGCTTCAAGAACAATTGTTATGGCAGTTTCTTATCTAGTTTCACATCATACATTTTTTTTTCCATTTCAAAAGGTTTTAGTTTTGTCCGTTTAAGCTTTAGTTCTGTTACCGCTGCTCACACTGTAACTCTCAGGGAAACACAACTGCACATGTTCTCTGGCAGGGCTATTCAATTATATTTACCGAGCCCGATCTCACAAGAAAGCATACATTTACCACGACATTACACAATATGTAAATGAGGTATGATTAGCACGAGTTCACGGCTGTGTATATAGTACGTGTCACAGTCTCCATTCATTTGAATGGTGGTTGTTAAAACGTGTTCTTCTTATGAATATTCATGAAATCCTGATTCTAATCTTAACCTGCCCCAAGCCCCAGACCTAATCTTACCAGTTTTAGTAACTTTATGCCAGAACTTACCCGTTTCACTTGAAGAAAACGTCCCCACGAGGCTGCAACCAAAACTCGTGTTTTTTTGACGCTGTGAAATCTCGTGTCATTTTTACACTTTTTCATATCGTGCTAAATGCACGGCGTAACATAAGTACTAAAAATAGCTTTGAAGTCGTGGTCAAAATACGCTGTTTTGTGTCGTGGTAAAAGTACGCCCTCTAGTGAGACTGTGTTGATTTACCAGTGGGACAGATGTGGCTACGGTCTGAGGGCCGGACTGCAAAACTACAAATGTGTTTTATCTACAAATTACTATTACAGTTTTTTCAGTTCCAAACCAAGACTAAACCTAGTCTACATTTGGATTAGATCAGACGCAAACTAGAGGTTGGTCTTGGTCTTAAGACCAGTCAACAGTTTTTTAAGGTCTTTGTCGTGTCAGACTGGAGTGCGTTTAGACTGGCTCTTGTCTTGGACTCGGGGTTCAGTCACAGTGCAGTAACCTGTCCCAGGTACAGTTTGCACAATATAATAAATGAAGAAAACTACAAAGATGGTCCGTCCATGGGAGTGGATCTCTTCTTCACTGTGGTTCTCCTCGAGGTTTCTCTTTTTCCCTTAGGGTTTTTTTGAGTTTTTCCTTGCCAAGAAGTAGGGTCTAAGGACAGGGGATGTTCTGGACAATTATTCATCTGCTCTACTAATAATCTGCTTGACATGCTTGATCAATTGTTTAATTGAATGTGTATTGTTTTTATTGAAAATGTATTGTTTTATTTTTATTTCCTACTATTCATGTTTGCTAAATTAATCTTGGGAAGTGCTCAGAGACGACTGTTGTTGTGACTTTGGGCTATTCAAAAATAAATTGATTTGATTTATTCTGAATTTACCGCAGTGTTGGTCTCGGCTTGATCTCATCTTTTAAAAGTCTGGGTCTTGACCCTGAGTGGTTTTTGGTCTTGTCTCGGGACCATTTAAATGACATAACAGAATCTGGATTAAATGACGCGTAGGCTACTGAAAACAGAGCTAACCTTAAGAATGGGCAACAGAACAACAAACTCAGCTTATCAAGTGTTATGATCCAGTCCATGTCCTACATCTCATCATGCTGGGCCAAAACATACACCGGGGTTTGGTTTTCACTTCTTCAGACATAAAATACACAACAACATGCTCTTTTGATTACAGTTATGTTTATTGAGTCATTAAAATATGTTCATTGTGAGAAATTGTAAAATGTCTTTGTGGATTCTATGTTTAGTTTCACTTTAAATAAACAATTGGATTAAAATCATTAACACAATTATTCATACGTAATACATTTTTTCTGCTTGTACCAGATTATAGTTTTATCTCCTGGAGAGAGGGAGGAGCTACTGGACATGTTTGTAGTGGGAGGGGACACCGAGGCACCCACAGTCAGTGAATTATCGTACTAGAGCCTCAAAATTATCATATTTTACTAAAAATTATCGTACACATCCAAACTGGTTCTATTTCGGGCCAGGGCAATTTGTAAGTAAATAAAGACCTCTTTAGACAATTCAATTTATTTTAAATACTATGTTCTGCTCAGTTGGGAGATGAAATAATAAACATTGCGGTTTAATGCATTACACAGCAAGCTTTTCCTCTTCACAGCCCATTATATTATTAGAACTCATTCATACTTTATTATAAGTAAAATAAAGCATTGATTCATCACTCTTTCCCTTGATCGATGTCTCCATGGCTGTGTCCGAACGTCTACACTCGTTCCTGTCCACTCAATTACTACATAGTCCTGCCCTGTTCAGTGACTGGTCAGCGCACTCATTCATCTGGTCTTTCGGACAGGAGCGCACTACTTTCAGCTGACCGCGGGTCACGTGCTTCTCCCCTCGAGTTTCTAACGGTCGGCAAAAAAAGTCCGATAAAAATTTACTTTTGTAATAAGTACTGCCCAAGTCCGTCTGACACGCGCATATTTAAGGACTACTAATCATAACACAAGTCTGGTTTAATTTGGACAATACATTTAACCACAAACGGACTGGATATTTTCTCTTTTACAGCCCAAACTAAGGTTAGCAGCTAACGTTAGCATCTTTACAGCTAACGACTTTCAGTTACGAGTGTTTTGTTTATTCTCCGGCTCAACAGTGAGTTTAAGCTGCTCCTTACGTCTTTACTTCAGTCGTGTTGTTTACAGTTAAAGATCTGACGCTGTCCGCGCTGTTTTTCTCAATTCTTGCAATGAATTGTGGTCCATATTGACCGTTCTAGTGACCATCGATGCTCACTACTTTTCCAGATGCATTGTGGGAATTTTGAGTCACTACTTTTTGACCTGCTGGACATTCGGACACCACTACAAAAGGGCGTGACCCCTGAATAGTGCACTATAAAGTAAATAGTGTGGACATTCAAACACAGCCCATGATTGCTCATGCAGCCTGGTTGTTGATCTCACCACATTGGGGCAGATGCAGACGTGAAGTCATGAATAACGATTGGTGCTGTTGACCAATAATATCACAGAACACCACTAAAGCGCAGGCTGTGTTAAGTGTTTGCTGATCCTGGATCAGTTTTTCAGTCTTTTAGGCGAGCTCACATTGGTCAAGACGAAGAAAACACCTGGTGCTTTGAAATTATCGTACATTTACATAGAGTTTTACAGTGACTTAGAATTATTGATAGTACATCGTACGGGGGTACATCTGGCAACACTGTCCACAGTGTCAAACAATTAATCAAACATGTTTTTTTTTTTACTTAATTGAATGTTAGGCAAGTCAGGTGTTTCTGTAAAGCACAATTTATAGAGAAAATACACAATTCACATCACAAAATGTAAGAATCAGATTCAGAATGAATTTTATTGCCATTGTCAGTGAACAAACAGAATTCACAAACTAGTAACAGCATACAGTGTATATATATGTGCAACATATAACACAGAAAACACAAATACAGAATAAAAAATAAAAACAAAAAAAATGTTGACAATAATAAAAATATTTAAGAAATATGAAAATCAAATACAAGGGCATGCAAATATATACACAATAATCAAAACAATAGTGAAATCTGCCAGTGCAAGAGATAGGATAATACCAACATGGATGAATGAATAATAAATGAATGAATAAAGTGGCAGTTGATGGTATGGACTGATGAAGAGACAATGTGATGAGTGCAGAGGATCAACATAGTCGCAGGTTAAACACCGCACTCCTCGTGATGTGTGATCACCAGGCCTGCGTTTCAGTCCAGTCCAAGTCCAGTCCAAGTCCAGTCCAAGTCCAACCAAACCTTCTTTAGCTTTGGTCCAGGAGTAAACAGGTTAAGCTGCAGTTGTGTGAGTTTCTGAGCAAAGTACAGAAGCCATGGAAAACACGTGAAGGTAAAAAAAACGTTTCTGGTCGGAGAACCACAAACGCACCGCAGTCCTCGTGATGTGTGATCACCAGGTCTGCGGTCGGAGTCCACGTGTTCAAGAACTGGTCACTCTGAACAAAACGATCCACTAAACCCTGGATTAGGCCAAGCAAAGTCTAGTCTGAGTCCAGTCCAAGTCCAGTCCAAGTCCAACCAAACCTTCTTTAGCTTTGGTCCAGGAGTAAACAGGTTAAGCTGCTGTCGGTGATGTTTCTGAGCAAAGTAACAGAAGCCATGAAAAACAGTGAAGGTAAAAAAAAAACGTTTCTGGTCCAAGAACCACAAACGCACCGCATCCTTGTGATGTGTGATCACAAGGCTGCGGTCGGAGTCACGTGTTCAAGACACTGTCACTCTGAACAAAACGATCCACTAAACCCTGGATTAGGCCAAGCAAAGTCTAGTCTGAGTCCAGTCTAAGTCCAGTCTAAGTCCAACCAAACCTTCTTTAGCTTTGGTCCAGGAGTAAACAGGTTAAGCTGCTGTCGTGTGATGTTTCTGAGCAAAGTAACAGAAGCCATGAAAACACGTGAGGTAAAAGAAGCATTTCTGGTCCAGGAACCACAAACGCACCGCAATCCTCGTGATGTGTGATCACCAGGCTGCGGTCGGAGTCCACGTGTTCAAGACACTGTCACTCTGAACAAAACGATCCACTAAACCCTGGATTAGGCCAAGCAAAGTCTAGTCTGAGTCCAGTCTAAGTCCAGTCTAAGTCCAACCAAACCTTCTTTAGCTTTGGTCCAGGAGTAAACAGGTTAAGCTGCTGTCGTGTGATGTTTCTGAGCAAAGTAACAGAAGCCATGAAAACACGTGGAGGTAAAAAAACGTTTCTGGTCGAGAACCACAAACCGGTCCTCGTGATGTGTGATCACAGGCTTGCGGTTGGAGTCCACGTGTTCAAGACACTGTCACTTTGAACAAAACGATCCACTAAACCCTGGATTAGGCCAAGCAAAGTCTAGTCTGAGTCCAGTCTAAGTCCAGTTTAGTCGAGGTTAGGTTCAGAGCTCCTCAAACCCCGGAGCTCTGTCTCACGCCTTCCCTTCTCCTCCTGCAGATCAGCGATAACTTTTTCCTTTTCCTCCACTACCTTCTGCAGCGTCCTGCTCTTTTCCTCCGCCGCATCCAGACGCTCCAGATACATTTTCATGACCCTCTTCTGCCTCTCCATGTGGCTTCCAAGCTCTTCTTGAGGCTTCTTCTCCTCTTGAGCTTTTTGGAGGTTTTCCCGGAGAGTCAGTATTTCCCTGTTCATTTCCTCCTTGATATTGTTCTGCTCTTGAGTAACTTTCATCTGCTCATCCAACTTTTTCTGCAGAGACCTGCTCTTTTCTTTCTCTGCATTCCAATTCTCCAGGTATAGTTGCATGACCTTCTTCTGCCTCTCCATGTGCTCTTTAAGCTCTTCTCCGGGCTTCTTCTCCTCTTGAGCTCTGTGGAGGTCTTGTCGGAGAGTCAGTATTTCCCTGTTCATTTCCTCCTTGATTTGGTTTTGCTCTTGAGTAACCTTCGTCTGCTCATCCAGCTCCTTTTGCAGAGTCCTGCTCTTTTCCTTCTCTGCATTCAAATTCTCCAGGTAAATTTTCATGACCCTCTTCTGCCTCTCCATGTGGTCTTTAAGCTCTTCTCCAGGCTTCTTCTCCTCTTGAGCTCTTTGGAGGTCTTGCCGGAGAGTCAGTAGTTCCTTCTGCATCTCCTCTGTCATATTACTCTGCTCTTGACCGACCTTTGTCTGCCGTTCCAAATCTTCCTGCAGCGTCTGGTTCTTGCACCTCTCTTTGTCCAGATGCTCCTTGATTTTGGAAATGAGCCTCTTTTGCCCCTCCGTGTGGCTTTTAAGGCGATCTTTCATTTCCTTGGTCATTTCCTTGAGGCTTTCCTTTAGACCCAGGATATCTTGTTGGATTTCCTCCTTTGTTCTGCTCTGCTGCTCCAAATCCTTCTGCAGCGTGTCCGTCTTTTCCTTCTCCTCATCTAAACGCTCCAGATACCCTTCCATGACCTTCTTCTGTCTCTCCATGTGCTCTTTAAGCTCTTCTCCGGGCTTCTTCACCCCTTGAGCTCTTTGGAGGTCTTGTCGGAGAGTCAGTATTTCCCTGTTCATTTCCTCCTGGATGTTGTTCTGCTCTTGAGTAACCATTGTCTGCTCATCCAACTTTTTCTGCAGAGACCTGCTCATTTCTTTCTCTGCATTCAAATTCTCCAGGTATAGTTGCATGACCCCCTTCTGTCTCTCCATGTGCTCTTTAAGCTCTTCTCCGGGCTTCTTCTCCTCTTGAGCTCTTTGGAGGTCTTGCCGGAGAGTCAGTAGTTCCTTTTGCATCTCCTCTGTCATATTACTCTGCTCTTGACCGACCTTTGTCTGCCGTTCCAAATCTTCCTGCAGCGTCTGGTTCTTGCACCTCTCTTTGTCCAGATGCTCCTTGATTTTGGAAATGAGCCTCTTTTGCCCCTCCGTGTGGCTTTTAAGGCGATCTTTCATTTCCTTGGTCATTTCCTTGAGGCTTTCCTTTAGACCCAGGATATCTTGTTGGATTTCCTCCTTTGTTCTGCTCTGCTGCTCCAAATCCTTCTGCAGCGTGTCGGTCTTTTCCTTCTCCTCATCTAACGCTCCAGATACCCTTCCATGACCTTCTTCTGTCTCTCCATGTGCTCTTTAAGCTCTTCTCCGGGCTTCTTCACCCTTGAGCTCTTTGGAGGTCTTGTCGGAGAGTCGTATTTCCCTGTTCATTTCCTCCTGGATGTTGTTCTGCTCTTGAGTAACCATTGTCTGCTCATCCAACTTTTTCTGCAGAGACCTGCTCATTTCTTTCTCTGCATTCAAATTCTCCAGGTATTGTTGCATGACCCTCTTCTGCCTCTCCATGTGCTCTTTAAGCTCTTCTCCGGGCTTCTTCTCCTCTTGAGCTCTTTGGAGGTCTTGCCGGAGAGTCAGTAGTTCCTTTTGCATCTCCTCTGTCATATTACTCTGCTCTTGACCGACCTTTGTCTGCCGTTCCAAATCTTCCTGCAGCGTCTGGTTCTTGCACCTCTCTTTTGTCCAGATGCTCCTTGATTTTGGAAATGAGCCTCTTTTGCCCCTCCGTGTGACTTTTAATGCGATCTTTCATTTCCTTGGTCATTTTCTTGAGGCTTTCCTTTAGACCCAGGATATCTTGTTGGATTTCCTCCTTTGTTCTGCTCTGCTGCTCCAAATCCTTCTGCAGCGTGTCCGTCTTTTCCTTCTCCTCGTCTAAACGCTCCAGATACCCTTCCATGACCTTCTTCTGTCTCTCCATCCTGATCTTAAACTGCTCTACAAGATCACCTTCTCCTGTCACATCCTCCAGTCTTTCCAGTAGAGCCAGGACTTCTCGCTGCAGTTCTACTTTCGCGCTGCTTTCCTTCTCCATCTCCTTCTGCAGCCTCTTGTTCTTCTGCGCTCTTTGCTCAAGTTATCCTGGCTTTCTGAAATGAGCCTCTCTTTCCTCGCTATCTGGCTTTGAAGCTCATCCTCCCTCTCCTTCCTCACTTCCTCCAGCTTTTCCTTCAGAGCCATGACGTCTTTCTGCTTCTCCTCCATGACTCTCTGATTCTCTTGCGTCGCTTTCTGAAAGTTGCAGTGCTCCACATTTATCTTATCGAAAGCTCGCTCCAAACACTGACTTCTCCTTCTCTCTTCCTCCAGCTGAAGCACAAGTGAGCTCATCAGCTTCTCCTGCTCCCCGCTTTATCCCAGGACTCATTCTTGACCTCTCAAACTGGTCCTTTCCTGAGTCACTTCCTCCAGCTTTTCCTTCAGAGCCATGACGTCTTTCTGCTTTCTCCTCCTGATTCTCTGATTCTCTTGCGTCGCTTTCTGGTCGCGTGCTCTTCTTTATCTTATCGAAAGCTCGCTCCAAACACTGACTTCTCCTTCTCTCTTCTTTCAGCTCAAGCACAAGTGAGCTCATCAGCTTCTCCTGCTCCACCGCTTTATCCCAGGACTCATTCTTGACCTCTCACTGGTCCCTTTCCTAGTCATTCTCAGCTTTTCCTTCAGGCCATGATTTCTTTCTGCTTTCTCCTCCACGACTCTTGATTTTTGCGTGCTCTCTGAGTTCAGTGATCCTCATTTATCTTGTCGAAAGCTTGCTTCAAACACTGACTTCTCCTTCGCTCTTCTCCAGCTGAACACAAGTGAGCTCATCAGCTTCTCCTCCCCGCTTTATCCCTGGACTCATTCTGACCTCTCAAACTGTCCCTTTCCTGAGTCACTTCCTCCAGCTTTTCCTTCAGAGCCATGACGTCTTTCTGGCTTCTCCTCCATGACTCTCTGATTCTCTTGCGTCGCTTTCTGAAAGTTGCAGTGCTCCACATTTATCTTGTCGAAAGCTCGCTCCAAACACTGACTTCTCCTTCTCTCTTCCTCCAGCTGAAGCACAAGTGAGCTCATCAGCTTCTCCTGCTCCACCGCTTTATCCAGGACTCATTCTTGGACCTCTCAAACTGGTCCCTTTCCTCAGTCACTTCGACCAGCCTTTGTTGAAGTCCGAGAATCTCCTTTTGCGCTTCTTCTTTAGCGTCAAGTTCTTGCTTCAACTTGAGCCTTTGCTGCTTCTCCTCCTTTAGCTCAATCTCGACACTTTCCACTTTTTGACAGAGCGACGCCTTGTGCTCCTCCTGGTTTTTAACTTTCTGCTCCAGTTCGGCGATTGTCTCTTTCAATCGCCGTATTTCCTCACAGCCGCCGTGACTCTTGAGTCTTTCTTGCTTCAGGTCCTGCTTAGTGAACGCCAGATATTCGCGGAGTTTCGTCGTCACCTTGTTACTTTCTCGCAGCTCCCCCTGCAGGTAACGATTCCTCCGCTTGGACACTTCGAAATCCTCTTCCAGTTCTTCCAGAAGGTCTTTCAAGCTGTTTATTTGCTCACCTGTGGACGTAATTACCTGCATGAGCGAATCATCCTGTCGTTCGTCTTCAGACTCCTGTGTCTGTATCTCGTTAGCCTCCTGAGAAATACTTACCTGCTTGGCTGTTTCCTTTAGCTTCAACTCCAACTCCTGGTTTATCTTGTCCTTCTTTTCCAGCTCAGCCTTGGTCAACTTTAGCTTCTGAAACAAATTGGTGTTTCTGCAGGAAAGCTCGCAGAGGTCCTTGTCTTGCTTCACGATCCTCTGGAAGAACTTCTGCTTCTCCTCCTCTCTGCTGGCCACGTCGGCCTGACACTGGCTCAGTTTCTCCAGTGCCGTCTGCAGAGTGGTTTGGAGAAACAGCTTTTCTTTTTTCTCGTTTTCGATGTATTGTTGAAGCTCTGACACGACCTCCTGTGCGGTTTTCGGACCCCTCCTCAATGGGACAATCAGGTGCCGTGTCTCCCATTCTCGTCCCGTCTTGCTCCACTTCAGTATTCATGTTGTTTTCTTAAAAATCACAAATATGTTCCTAAACCTTGTGTGTGTGTGCTGTCTGCTGCTATGGCTGTGACTGACTGACCGACAAGGAGCGGCTTTGCTCTTGCTTCTTGGTGACATCACAAAGCAGCCTCTGGGTTCTTGTTGCCCCCGGTGACAATACTTTCAAAGACGGCTGGTTGGCTGGAATGGTTGCCAACGGTAATCCATAGTAACCAACATAGATACAGACTAGGAAATGCAACGACCCAGCTTTTTCAGTTCCGATATCGATGCCGATACTTTGGTTTTAAGTATCTACCGGTACCCGATATCAACCAATACCAGTGTAAGGATATGCAACTGTTATTTAGAGTGCAAGCCACAACTTAACAGCTTAATCTGAATAAAATGTCCAATAATATGAGACTTTCTTGATCAACACCAGCCTGTAAATTAGTCTCATTACACACAAATGTGATATCGGCTGAACCGATATCATGCAGCCGATACCCGATCCAGGAAATTTTGCTGGATTGGCACCGATATTCGATCCCAGTATCGGATCGGTGCATCCCTAACAAGACATACAGTAAGAAGCTAAGTTTTACCTTACCTTACTATCCAACTTTCAAAAGGCTGTGGCTTAAATATACTTTAGATAGAGCTGTACTATAATTGAAAAAGTGTTGTATTACTCAAAATTATAAATATGGTAACATATTGTATATACAGTATGTTGAATATATGTAATGCCCTTATTAAAGAATGCTTTTCAAAACTGCTGAATAAAAGTGCTTTTTGACAGTAAAAACAGGGAGATACACATGTTTTATTTTTTTTCTATTTTTTAGAGGGATAACAAATTAGAAATAGAGCACCAAAAATACAGAGTAAACACTTCATCAAAAACCCGCCTCCACAATCAATAGCAAACTGAATGAAACCAAAAAAAGAGGAAAACGTCGGATAAAAAAGATAGAACCACATAGAAGGAAATGGTGTGTACCCTTCCTTAAAACACCTTCCTCTTCTTCCTAGACCTAAAAAAACTCAACCTCATCTCTACTATGTGTTTTGTCAACAGGGAAAGTTTGTTTTGGGACAGTCCGTGCTGTTGTTTGTCCTGCAAGCATTGAGCGCTCAAGCGCTGCCGTGGGATTAACGAATGCTGGGATCGAAGTTGGATCAAGCGCGCACCATGTCTCACTCTCATCCGCTCTCAACGTGAGAATTCGTCTTCTACACAACCTGAATCTGTCATTATTAGCTCAAAGCCTCCGCTCCAGTGAATATTTCGCCTGGGCTCGGTTGCCCACAGACAGTCCAGTGAAGTGAGCCCTGCCCCTCGCTTCATCACTCACTGTTCACTCACAAGCACGCTTTTGACAGCGCCCTCATTGTAATTTAATGTCGGCAATAGAAATCTTATGGTAATTTTGGTGATTAAAAACAAGGTTAACTGGATGTCGCTCATCTAGTTGCCCTGATTCCTCACTCGGCGGCTCCCGAGCCACATGCGGCTCTTAGAGCCTTACTTGGCGGCTCTCAGCAAGTTTCGGCAAGATCAAACATTTCACACAACAAGCGCGCTACTTAGTTTGTTCTTTTTCAGCGCTGCATCCACTGCTTCACCCTGCTGCCCATTGACCAATGAAACCACATTGTATCTACATTTTTTAAGACATGCACGGAGCTGCGAGCTCACCCTTATATTAAGCAAAATAAATGTTTTGGCGATCTAAGAAATGAATGAAGTGACGCGCCAGACTGTGCCAAATGGTTTTCCACTCCAGCCATAGGACGCACGAGCTCTCCTTCTTCACATCAAGTCACGTATCTTTGAGCAGCTGTAGTGAAATCTCGCGCCACACACAGAAGACATATTCTGAGAGAGAAGAGTCTAAACTCTGTCCCAGTTTTTATTTCGTAGTGATAGGATCATATTGGCGGAGATAATTAGTTCTAAACACTTAAAAGTTGATTGGGAAAAATCTAGTCCTACGCGCGTTTGCGAACACCGCAGTCCAGCGGAGAGTTTTTCCACAATTAAACTTTGTTAAATAGTGTCCGCAAAGAGGTATTTAGGTTTATTTCATGTATGACTCTGGCCAAAGGGAGAAAAACACACTTGTCTTGTCTCTGTGTCAGCGCAGCAGCAGCATCAGTGGAGGTGTGAGAAAGGCAGATGAAGGGGGCGGAGCTAGCACGTCACAGAAGAGTGAACAGAGAAGCATCAGTTTAAAATTATTTAAAATAATAAGAATAAGTGTAGATATATTGAATAGTAAGTACAGTGTGGTTGGGTTGGTTGGATAATGTGATCATGTTAATTTAAACTACATCAGTCATAATGCAAAACACTGATTGTTTAAAAAATGACAACAAATGTTTCTAATTTGCTATATTAAATGTAAATTGACCTGACCGTAGTAATATAAAATGTATATTAAAGAAGCTACAAGTCAAATTGAAATCCCTATTTTTATAACACACACAATAATATTTAATTTGAATTTAAATACATTTTTATCTGCACATTTGTGCTTTATTTTCACACATACAAACACACATTTGAGTTCTATTTTCTAGCCTGCGCTGGCCTGTTTTTTGTTTGTTTTTATGTTGATGTTTTGCGGCTCTCCCCTTCTCTTTGGTCCGTCAATGTGGCTCTTCTTTAAAAATAGTGAGGACCACTGATCTAGTGGCAGCATGTAGAAACAGTGTTTTTCATTTTCACAAGAGAGAGAGGCCGTTTCCTCCGGTTAGTTACTTGTTACAAAATTACGACGATGGCGTCCAGAGGGTAAAGTGTATTTTGAGCAGAACTAATTCAAGTCGAGTCACAACCACGTCCCGTTTGCATTTCGCTCACTGGACTGTTGAATCACTTTATTCATCTCCATGTCTCCTTTGTATCTGACACAATATATTTCCTTAAATTTGACTTTTTAGTTGTAAATGAATAAACATTGTCTTTTCTAATAAAAGTATAATGTACAAACAGCATATTGTGATAAAATCAGATTACTGTTGAGTGTCTTCTCATTAAGAGCCAAAGAAAGCGCTCTGATTGGCTGTGCTTGAGCGGTCACCTCATTGTGTCATCTTTTATGGTTTATCACAGACAAAAATAATGTACGAGGATATTACCTTGTGCTGAAAGATTTGTTAGGAATAGTTTCAGGTTTTGTGTTGTGAAAATCAGCTGCTCCACCTTTAATTCCACATTTGTAGCTTTAAAAGTGTTCATGGTGCGTTCAGGGTCTGTGGTGCGTTCAGGGGTCCGGTTCAGATCAGTGTGAAGGCCGTTTAAAAGCAGCTCAGTGACAGAGGCAGCGTCATGTTGAGTGATCGCACCAGTTCAAACCAATCAGATAAAGCTGGTGAAAAAAACATGTTCACTAAAAGACAGGAAAGAGAGGAGAGAGAGAGAGAGAGAGGGGGGGGGGGAGGAGAGGAGAGAGAGAGAGGGGAGAGAGAGAAAGGGAGAGAGAGAGAGAGGAGAGAGGGAAAGAGAGAGAGGGGAGGATGAGGAGAGAGAGAGGAGAGAGGGAGAAGAGAGGGGGAGGAGAGGAGAGAGGAGAGAGAGGGGGAGAGAGAGGGAAAGGGGAGAGGAGAGGGAAAGAGAGAGAGGGGGAAAGAGAATGAGAGGACAGATGGAAGAGAAAGGGGGGAGATAGAGAGAGGGAGGGGAGAGAGAAAGACAAGAGAGAGAAGATGAGTTGAAGGAGAGGGGGAAGGGGGTAGAGGTGGAAAAAGAGGAAGGGAGAGAGAGAGAGGAAGGAGAAATTAGAGAAAAAGAGAGGGGAGAGAATGATAAAGAGATGGAAGGAAGAGAGAAGAAGTGGGGAAAGAGAGGAGCAGGGGAGGAGAGAAGACAGAGGAAAGAGAGAGGGAGAAAGAGGGTATAGAAGAGAGGGGGAGAGGAGAGAAAACAGAAAGATAGGGTAGTGGTAGGGGGAGAGGGAGAAAAGGAAAAGGAGAGAGAGAAATGAAGAAAAACAGGAGAGAAAAGAGAGGGAGGGAGGAGAGAAGACAAAGAAAAGAGAGGGAGGAAGGAGAAGAAAAGAAGAGGAGGCTGAGGGAAAGGAGAGAGAAGAAAGAGGGTGGTAGGAGGATAGAGGTAAGAGAGAAGAGAAAGGGAAGGAAAGGGGAGAAAGAGAATGAAGAGAGAAAGAAGAGAGGAGAGAGAAAGGGGTGATAAAACAGGGTAGAGGAGAGAGAGGGAGAGGAAGGACAAAGAAGAGAGAGAGAGAAAACGCATGAGAAGAGAGAGAAGAATGGGAGAAAACAAAATAGAGAGACAGAGAAGAAAGAGGGATGAAAAAGAGTGGGGGGAGAGAGAGAGAGAGAGAGGAGGGAGAAGAATAAGGGATGAAAAGAGAGGAGGAGAGGAAAAGAGAAAGAAAGAAGAGAGAGAGGAGGACAGAGAGAGAGAGGGGAGATGACAGAGGCAAGAGAAAGGGAAACTCGTGTGAGTAGAGGAGTCGGAGAGGACCGCAGAAAGCGCTGAACCTCTGGATAGATAAGGGACAGATTATCGTGTGTAGAGGGAAGGAGAAAAAAGAGAAGAGGAGAGGAGGGGAGGAGAAGTAAGAAAAAGAGAGGAGAGAGAAGAACAGGAGATGGAGAGAGAGAAAAAGAGAGGGGGAAAGAGCGGGAGGGAGGAGAGAATGACCAGGGAAAGGGATAAAGAGGGTATAGAAGAAAAGAGAAAGGGAGGCGAGAGGAAGAAGAAAAAGAAGAGAGAAATAGAGAGGGACAGAGAGAGAAGACCAAAGCAAAAGAGAGGGAGGAGAGAGAGAAAGAAGAGAGGGGGAGAGAAGAAAGGAAAGACAGAAAGAGGGGTGCTAGGGAGGAAAAAAGGTAAGAGAGGAGAGAAAGGAAGGAAAGGGGGAGAAAGGGGAGAGAGAGAATGAAGAGAGAAAGAAGAGAGGAGAGAGAAAGGGTGATAAAACAGGGTAGAGGAGAGAGAGGGAGAAGGGAAGGAGAAAGAAGAGAGAGAGAGAAGAGAGAGAGAAGAATGGAGAAAACAAAATAGAGGGAGAGGAGAGAAGAGAGGGGGTGTCGAGAAACAGCAAAGAGAAGTGAGAAGAGAGAGAAGATAAAAAGAGACAGAATGGGGGGTGAGAGAAAGAGGGGACAGAGTAGGTGAGGTAAAGATAAAGAGGGATTAATAGAAGGGTAGAGAAGAGAGGAAAAGAGAAGAAAGGGGAAAAGAAGGAGAGAGAGGGCAAGAGAGAGAGAGAGGTGAAGAGAAAGTATGAAAGAGATAGAGAAGAGGAAAGAGGGGGAGGATAAGTGTGGAGGGGAAGAGAGGAGGCGTGTGGGAAAAACAGGATTTGTCCAGATCTGTCCGTCATCGCTCAGTTTGAAGTTGGATTTTATTAAGGGCAAACAATAATCCAGTTTGATGAGGCCGTCGCCAGTGGAAATTACAACTGTCGGCTAAGAGGCAGGGTCTCTCCTGTTGTAGTCGCTGAATTTTTAGACTTTTCGAGTATTGGAGGATACACAAGCTCTTCTTCTCTTCTCTCTTTTTCTCTCTCCTTCCTCTCTGTCCTTTGTTTAAAAAAATCGGAGTGCTGTAGAATACGCTCCGTGGGTCTTCTCCTGCGTACCCCGTCTCAGTAGCTCCGTCTTCTCTCATCCTTTCTCCCGTCCTTGTTTCCCTCCTCCCTCTCTCTCTGTCGCTCTCTTTCCCTTTTCTCTTCTTCTCGTCTCTGCCTGCTCTGCGGCGTGATTGGCTTCTTTTTTCAACTTTTTCTCCTACGTTCTCATTTTCCCCCTCCTCCTCTTCCCCCTTGCGTCCCGCTTGTTTTTCTCTCCTTCTTCTCCCTCCCACTCTTTCTCGTCTTATTTTCTCTTCCTTTTCTTTGTTCTCTCGCTCCTCTCCTCTCTGTTCTCCGCGCTCTCTCTCTCTCCCCTCCACTCGCACACATTTCCTTCGTCCCTCGTCTCTGTGCCTTTCTCACTCTCCCTTCATCTTCTTCTTCTTTCTTTTCCTTCCTCTTCCTCTCCTTCTTTTCTTCTTTTTATATTTCCTCTTTCCTTCTCCCTACTCTCTTCATTCTCTCTTTCCTTACTTTCTTCTCATCCCCCCTTTTTTTTCTCTCCTCCTCTCTTTCTCACGGACTCACCTCTCCTCTCTCTCTTTTCCATTTCTTCTCTTCTCTCTGTGTGCTCTCCCTCTCTCTCTGCTCATACCTCCATCCACGTCTCTCTCTCTTTCTTCTTCCCCCTTCTCTCCATCTCTTCTCCCTCTCTCTCCGGCGTCTCTCGTGCTTTGTCCTTCACTTGTCTAGCCCCCTTATACTGTATTCTGTGGGCGTTACCAAGCTCTATATTAGAGTCAGGCTCTCTTTCTCTCTGTTTTCTCGTCTTTCTCTACCTCTCTTTGCTCTCTCCTACTTCTTTCCTCCTCTACCTTCCATCTTCTTCCTCTACGCTCATTGTCTTTCTACTCCTCTTTTCTGTCGTCCTCGCCCTCTACTCTCCTCTCCTATTTTCTCTCTGATGTCTCTCTCTTCCCTTCTTTCCTTCTCCTCCCTCTATTTTGTTCCGTCCTCCCTCTCGTCTACATCTTTATCTCTTTTTCTGCGCCACCGACCTCCTCGTCTCCTTTCTATTCTTTCCCTCTCATTCGCACTCTTTTCCTCACACTCTCCACAACTCTTTCTCCTCTCTCTCTTCTATTATATTCTCTCCTCCTCTCTTCTCTCCTTCTCTCTCCATCTTTCCTTCCTCTTTCCCTCCCTCTCTCCGTCTGATGCCTCCCTTTCTCTTTTCCATCTCTCATTCTAGTCCTAGGGTGCGCGTAGTTACGTCGTCCGGGACCTCTAAAGATCTTAGTACTTCGTGACCTGGTGGTCGCGCCCAATATCTTCCTCATTTGTATCTCCTGGCTTCTTCTTATGGTCCCTCTCTCCCTCCCATAGTTTCGTCGTTCTTTTCTTCTTCTCCCACGCCTGTATTTTATCTCTCCTCTTCTCCCTGCCACACTCTTCTTTCCCTCAACCTCACCAACACTCGTATTGGACTCTCTTTTCTCTCTTTTCTCTCAGCATCCACCGCTAATCCCTCCTCGGCTTCGCAAGATGTGGCCACCGAAGCCTTGTGTAGGAGTTAGAAGTTATTGTGATATGTGTTTAGTTCATGTTGTTTCAATCGGAGAGTGTTCTGGGAAGCTGTGGCCTGGAGTGTTCTTGAACTGAGCTCGTATGACGTGGTTCTTGTGTTTAAGGAAGTGATTCGATGGCGATACGGCGCATTAGTACCTATACAGATGGTGTCGTGGTGAGTCGCGCCAGGCCGTGCCGAGTCGGTGGACGGAAGATCGTGAGCCGGAGTCGGCAACAGAGGATGATGCGTTACGTGTAGCGCTGGTAGTCGTTAGCTGTCATGAAAGGGGCTGGGCCACATCATACTGCTGTGGGTCATCCGTATGGTCGAGGGGCTGTCATCTCTCCCTCTGCCCTCCACCATTGTCCCAGGTTATCCGCCTCCACTGTCACTCTCTCCTTTCTCTCTCCCTTCTCCTCCTCTCTCTATTATTTTCCTTCCTATTTTAATCTCTCTCTTCTCCCTTTCTCTTACTCCTCTCTCTCTCTCTCTCTCTCTCTCTCTCACTTTTTTTCCTAACTACTTCCTGGTTCAAACGCTTCGACCAATCAGATTCAAACTATCAATTTTCTTCATAATTCGGCACTTAACTGCTGTAAAACTAGCTTATTTTTCCTGATATTTATACGCAAAAATAAAAACACCTGTAATTGACCTTTCGTCGAGCCCCGCCTCCCTTAGTTACTGTTGCTACGTCCATCAAATATGACAGCATGCCATAGACTTCAATGACAGAAAGAAGTACACCTGTTCACGTTAGTGACGTTTTTAAAGCCATTTTCCCGCGATATCCTCTAGATCAAAGCAAAAGGGGTTCACTCTGCAGCGGAGGGATTTATTCAAAACATTAAAATACACAACAGAGGGACATAACTCCTATGGAAGCTAATGCTACTGGTCTCAAGCTAAATCAGAGAAACCCATGATTTTTAACGTTACCTTTAATACAACAACAGCCTTGTCCTGCTCTTGCAGTGCCGGGTAAGTTCGTTTTCATATGTTAAGGTTTATTTTTCTCTGCTGCAAGAATATTGTTCGTTTACGAGGTATGTTAGCGAGCTAAAGCTACTTGTGTTGGCTAAAGCTAAAGGGCTCGCTAAACTTAGCAGCTTAGAGAGTAACTTCATAAGTCCATAGCTATAGTTAAACATTAGTTTTACCTTTGAGCAGACATTTGTTCGATATATTTAGCTGGTAGAGGAGCCGCCCCGAGTCGTCCGTACTGTTTAATCCATTGTAGGCACTGCTCAAGTTGTTTTCGGCTTAAATGGAAAGAACACAACTCCTCTGGTCAATATTTCGGGGTATCTGCGGTCTGATTTACATAAACCGTAGACACATCGCTTCACCGTCTCGCTTGGAACTCAAGATTGACGGACCATATTTACATAGCAACGGTTGCTACAATGTTTGATTGGACAATGGCCGTTTTGGGGCGGGGCTCGGCGAAAGGTCAGTTGACAATAACTACATCTAAAAAGTCAAACTGTGAGCTGCAGCAGAAAAACGCAGCTACAACACAACGCTGACGGCTAATAGATGGTTTATGCATTTAACGCTGTAAAGTTTGCACATCCTGTCTTCTCCTCTCGTCCTGTTGTAAAAACCCTTCACTGCGGCGGTTTCACACTGATATTTATGACGCGGCGCGCTCTTGTTTTCTCACACAGAGAAGCTGAAACTTTATGAGTCTGTCAGAACGCGGCCGTATTCAGGATTTTACATTTCTACGCTCGTATCTCACTCCAGCCTGGGTTTTAAACAGGAGGAAGTTTTATATGAGCTCGTTCTGCTGCTAGAGGAACGATGCAGCAAAGACTAAACATTAGCAGTTCGAAAAGAATCAACAGGTCTTTGATGTTTAGTGGACAGATTTCAAAAGGATGGTGGTTTTGTTTTGGGTTTTGCATTAAAACTATTGACAAGTTTTACAAAACAAAACAACAACATCAGAACAATATGATGAAACAACTACTAAAGAGAGATTATTTGTAGTGTAGATCCAGAGACCAAGTCAAGACCAATTTTTCTTGGACATTATTCTTAATATATAAGTCATTGACAAAGTTCAACAATATTTAAAAAATAAAACATTGCAATTAGCAAACTAGAAGTGTTTATAAGTAATATTTTGTGTATTATAATAGTATTTTGCATTCCAATAAACTAAATGCAATGAAGATGACTTTCCTTAAGCACTATGTCAATCTTAAAAGGTCAGGTCATTTGACTGCATAGAATCTGTTTATTTTAAAATGGTCAGACTGTAGCATTAACATTGGCAGACAGACACATCTTTTATAAACACACTTTGGTCCTTTGGTGAAGTATCCTCCCTTTTCCGAGAAAACCACCAACTCACTGTTCACTGGCCGATCTTTAAGTATTTTTAATTTTAGACAGAGAAACCCCATAAAAATGAACTAAACAGAAAACAAACATGCCAACAGGAAGTTGGCAAGCATTTTTGAAAATAATAAAAGCCAAATGACTAATCTGTGCAGAGTCCATTCACGTGAACAGCAATTCAATTCATTCAAAACAGACTCAAGTTCTATAATCCTGATATTTAAACTTTCTGCTGTCTATTGTCCAAAGAAGAAACACAATGCTCAAGAACCCATATACAAATTCTCCCAGCCCTAGATTGCTCTCCGGCTCTCTGCCTTGCTTACCCATTAAACCCAAAGAAAATGTAACAGCTTCAACCAAAGCTCGTGTCTATTTTACGCTTTGTCTTTTTATAACATATTTATGTAAAAAAGGCATCTTTGCAGAAACAAAGAGATGTCTATAATCCTTTGCAAACATGCAGTGACTTCAGCCTGAAAATGTCCAAATCACCTGCTTGTTTGTTTACAGACATGTCCACTTTCTAACCCACAGATCAAAATCAAATCATATAAAGCGCTTTTAATAAATACAAGGGTGAAGGGTGAGTAAGTGCATGCCCGAGGTGTGTAGTGTTTGGTGTGTAAGAGTCTTCAGTCGGTACCCTGTGTTGTAGTGCTTGGTAGGGATGGGATGAGATCTCGCGAGATCAAACTGTCGTGAGATTTTCCATGGTCATGAAATTAGGTTTGGTATCTTTGAGCAGCTGTAGTAAATCTTCTCCTCCACACACAGACTTGTAGCAGACTTATTCTGACAGAAAACAGTCTAAACTCTGTCTCAGTTTTATTTCGTAAACATAGGACCAATATTGACAGAGATAATTAGTCCTAAACATTGTTAAAGTTAGTGCGAAAAATATATAATCGTCAAATATACGCGCGGACATCGGCAAGGGAACAGCGCAGTGTTTTTACACTTAAATATAGTTTAAAATAGATCCACACAGAGATATTTTGGTCTATATCATCAATAACTGTAAAAAGTACGAAAGTCTCATCTGTGTGTGTCTGGTCCCTGACGCAGCAGCAAGCGCTGTGAAGCAGGAGAAAGGGGCGGAGTCTGAGCTACACACGGGGAGTGGATCAATTTCAGTCAAAACTTCCAGTCAAAAATCGTTCAAATAATAAAAATCCAAGATAATACACATAATGAAAAGGTAAAGCTAAACTAAAAGAATATAAACTAACAATAATAATAATACTAATCAAATTTTGTAATTTGCCTTGTTTAAATTCTAATTGAACAATTAATGGCAAATTATTTAAAAATCTTGTCTCGTCTCGTGACCCATCTCAAGGCTCGTCTTCGTGAAAATTCTGTCTCCTCCATCCCTAGTGCTTGGTGCAGTAGATTGTATTGTAAGTGTTTGGTGTGTAAGAGTCTTTATTCTTACCTGTGTTGTAGTGTTTGGGGCAGTAGATTGACCTGTATTGTAAGTGTTTGGTGTGTAAGAGTCTTTATTCTGACCTGTGTTGTAGTGCTTGGTGCAGTAGATTGACCTGTATTGTAAGTGTTTGGTGTGTAAGAGCCTTCAGTCGTACCTGTGTTGTAGTGCTTGGTGCAGTAGATTCATTCGTGTTGTAGTGTTTGGTGTGTAAGAGTCTTTATTCTGACCTGTGTTGTAGTACTTGGTGCGGTAGATTGTATTGTAAGTGTTTGGTGTGTAAGAGTCTTTATTCTTACCTGTGTTGTATTGCTTGGTCCAGTAGATTGTATTTGTAAGTGTTTGGTGTGTAAGAGTCTTTATTCTGACCTGTTTGTAGTGCTTGGTGCAGTAGATTGACCTGTATTGTAAGTGTTTGGTGTGTAAGAGCCTTCAGTCGTACCTGTGTTGTAGTGCTTGGTGCAGTAGATTCATTCGTGTTGTAGTGTTTGGTGTGGTAAGATCTTCAGTCGTACCTGTGTTGTAGTGCTTGTGCAGTAGATTGTATTGTAAGTGTTTGGTGTGTAAGAGTCTATATTCTGACCTGTGTTGTAGTACTTGGTGCGGTAGATTGTATTGTAAGTGTTGTGTAAGAGTCTTTATTCTTACCTGTGTTGTAGTGCTTGGCCAGTAGATTGTATTGTAAGTGTTTGTGTGTAAGAGTCTTTATTCTTACCTGTGTGTAGTGTTTAGTGTGTAAGAGTCTTTATTCTTACCTGTGTTGTAGTGCTTGGTGCAGTAGATTGACTTGTATTATAAGTGTTTGGTGTGTAAGAGTCTTCATTCTGACCTGTGTTGTAGTGCTTGGTGCAGTAGATTGTATTGTAAGTGTTTGGTGTGTAAGAGTCTTTATTCTGACCTGTGTTGTAGTGCTTGGTGCAGTAGATTGACCTGTATTGTAAGTGTTTTGGTGTGTAAGAGTCTTTATTCTGACCTGTGTTGTAATGCTTGGTGCAGGTAGATTCATTCGTGTTGTAGTGTTTGGTGTGTAAGAGTCTTTATTCTTACCTGTGTTGTAGTGCTTGGTGCAGTAGATTGTATTGTAAGTGTTTAGTGTGTAAGAGTCTTTATTCTTACCTGTGTTGTAGTGCTTGGTGCAGTAGATTGTATTATAAGTGTTTGGTGTGTAAGAGTCTTTATCTGACCTGTGTTGTAGTGCTTGGTCCAGTAGATTGTATTGTAAGTGTTTAGTGTGTAAGAGTCTTTATTCTTACCTGTGTTGTAGTGCTTGGTGGCAGTAGATTGTATTGTAAGTGTTTGGTGTGTAAGAGTCTTAGTCGTACCTGTGTTGTAGTGCTTGTCCAGTAGATTGTATTGTAAGTGTTTGGTGTGTAAGAGTCTTTATTCTGACCTGTGTTGTAGTGCTTGGTGCAGTAGATTGTATTGTATTGTAAGTGTTTGGTGTGTAAGAGTCTTTATTCTTACCTGTGTTGTAGTGTTTAGTGTGTAAGAGTCTTTATTCTTACCTGTGTTTGTAGTGCTTGGTGCAGTAGATTGACTTGTATTATAAGTGTTTGGTGTGTAAGAGTCTTCATTCTGACCTGTGTTGTAGTGCTTGGTGCAGTAGATTGTATTGTAAGTGTTTGGTGTGTAAGAGTCTTTATTCTGACCTGTGTTGTAGTGCTTGGTGCAGTAGATTGACCTGTATGTAAGTGTTTGGTGTGTAAGAGTCTTTATTCTGACCTGTGTTGTAATGCTTGGTGCAGTAGATTCATTCGTGTTGTAGTGTTTGGTGTGTAAGAGTCTTTATTCTTACCTGTGTTGTAGTGCTTGGTGCAGTAGATTGTATTGTAAGTGTTTAGTGTGTAAGAGTCTTTATTCTTACCTGTGTTGTAGTGCTTGGTGCAGTAGATTGTATTATAAGTGTTTGGTGTGTAGAGTCTTTATTCTGACCTGTGTTGTAGTGCTTGGTCCAGTAGATTGTATTGTAAGTGTTTAGTGTGTAAGAGTCTTTATTCTTACCTGTGTTGTAGTGCTTGGTGCAGTAGATTGTATTGTAAGTGTTTGGTGTGTAAGAGTCTTCAGTCGTACCTGTGTTGTAGTGCTTGGTGCAGTAGATTGTATTGTAAGTGTTTGGTGTGTAAGAGTCTTTATTCTGACCTGTGTTGTAGTGCTTGGTGCAGTAGCGCAGGTCCTTCTCTTCTTTCAGGATGAACTGAGGCAGAGTCAGTCCGTCGGCGACCTGCACGGCTCCTTTCTCGTCCCACTCAAAGATCAGGTCGTTCATGGTGTAGCCGACTGTCAACACACAAGTACTAGAGTTAACTGGACTGCTGCTTCATGTGGGAAGAGTTTATCAAGAACAAGCATAGCACCATTAATATTTTTTGGGTTTTGTGACATACAGTAGTTCTAACTGTATGCTTTTAAACTAGGAGTTTCATTAAATTGAATTGTAATATGAACTTTAAAGTAGAGATAAGTTTAAAACAGATTTAAAACCTAAATTGTGTTTTAAGTGTGAAGTCTTTTCAGCACCGTACCTCACTGATGTACAACTATGAGTTTATAATAACTTTTATTATATGTTTGGAAATGTCAATACAAGATCCTAAGTTGAACAGAAGCACTTTGATGTCATTCTACACAAGAAATACGTAATTTCAAACAACAACAGTGAGGGCGTTTACATGCACACGAATAACCCGGTTATTATCAGGGTTTTTAAATATTATGTGTGTGTCCATGTAAACACCATAACCTGATTTTAATAACCTGGTTATGAGAAACCAGGTTATTGTCACTGGAGTTTTCTGATAATAACCAGATTATTGTGCCATGTAAACACATAACCTGGTTTCTCGCCGATGGAGTCAAACTGAGCATGTGCAAACTGAAGGAACTGATCTGGCAGAAGCAGTAAATTTCCCAAAATGACTCAAAATTATTATTTCTTTTTCTTATATTCATTTTATAGCACTTTTTCTCTTTTGGGTTTGGAGCATATGACACTTATTTATTAATTTTTTATTTGTAATGTGTCGTGTATAAAACTATAAAGTAACTTGTAACATAACAGCAGTAACTCTGAACCGACTCTTTAAAATTCAGACATATTTTTACACTGTAAAAATCACTTTTCCCAAAGCCCAGACTGTGATCTTCACTCTGATGTTCTTATTTAGTTGTGTTTTGTCAGCTGTTGCTGCAAACATGTTTCAAACCCATAAATTAGCAAAGTTTCATACATGCTTAGTTCCTGCCATATCTGTGTCTTGTTGCCATAGTTACCAGTCTGAATATCCAGGATACTCCCAGTGCTCATGTAAACAGGAACATGAATAACCAGGTTTCTCTGACTCATGTAAACACTATAACCAGATTATTGTCATAACTGCTAATAACCGGGTTATTCGTGCACATGTAAACGGGCTCAATGCCTTGGTAAAATGATACATCTAAAATTCACCCCAAACATCACATGACTCTTCCAAAAATCTCTCGGGGAGGCCCCCCTGACCCCCTAATCATACTTTCCCTCACTAACCAAGGGTGAGCAGCTGAGTACTGTCTGACTTTAGATGTAAAGGAGCTAACTTTGTTGATGACACGCTAAAGGAATCCTTTTTGTTTCTTTTTCTAAAATAAATATCTTCATCTTGTCATATCTTTTTTCCCTCTATATAACTGTGTGAAAACAAAAGTTCTGCTGCTAAATAAACATTTGTGAATGAAACTCGACTACACCATTAAAAGTTACATTCAGGTGAAAAAAACAGCGACAAAAACACTGTCTCAAGCTTCAGGAGTCAGGCGTCTGTCAGACCGGTTCAGACCTGATCCAAACAGCTGCTCTTATCCTGTTTTGTTGTTTTATTAAAAGAAGTTTCCCCAGCTAAGCAGATGTAGAACGGCTCTTTCTGCATAACGCATGTGCAGTAAAGCGGAAAGTGGCGTCAACTAAAAATCCCTCTATACATGTGCTTAGCGTGACAATTGTGATCCTTTGAATGTTTCAATCTCTTACACAAGTTTCCTTCATTAACCTAAAACAAACACACATCTTTTTTATGAACTGTAATTTCTGGACTATCTACTTTTTTCACAAGGTTTAGAACAATGCAGTAAAGTTGCAGATTCTTATCGACTTACTTATTTAAATCTAGTTAGGGGCGCTCAAAATTAGAGTACTTAGAATTTAGTGTTAATAGTTCCAACTTTCCATTCAGACTCACACAGTCTGTAGTCTGATCTCTCTTTGCGCTGCAGAACTCACTCTCTCTCACAGACACACAAACACTCTCAGCGTCTGGAGGATTTGACCCAAACTTGATCCGGTCTTTGCCTCTCTGTGTGGGATTCTCCTCACGTTTGATCAGACTCACAAAATCAAACTGTTTAAATGTGTTTCTCTGATCCAGCTGCTGCTCTGGGATCAGCGCCGTCTGAACTGGACGGTAACGTTTTGGACAGAGTCTAGATACTACAGCGTAATCGAGTGAGATCAGGCCACCATTCTACAGCCTAATGAGATTTAATACATGTCTGGCAGCTTAAGACTACATGTTGGAGTAAAACATAGGAACATGATTATATTTAACATTCACTAACATTATGCATGTTTTACCAAATATTTCTGTTTTAAAGAGAAACTAAACTCAGAGTCAACTTTTTTTCACTGTCAGACTGTGTATATGGGGTCAAAATTGAATTATCTACTGTTTCCAGGCCTTTTTTGACATTTTTGTGCAAACTCGTTCATTTTGGAGTGTGTGTAAAAACCGCGGCTGTACTGCCGATGGCAAACACTGTCAGTGCATTTCAGTACCCTACGACGTCACAGTGTATTGACGAGGCAGAGGAGCCGCCCAGATGGTTTATCTAAACTCCTCTCTCTGACATCGCTGCTGTGGAGAGTTGAAAAGAGATCACCCGCTGTGTAATGACATCAGTCGTCATTTGGCTCAGTTTGTTGAGCGAGTGGCGCGTTGAGCCACCTCTAGTTCAACGATGCGCTGGTTCGAAACTGTGCCTGTGTTTTTCATTTTCGATTTTCATTTTAGAAAATACTCACATAATAGGCTCATGCGCTTATGTAGCGGCCTAAAGCAAAGTTTCATACGTATGATTTGCAAGCAAAGATATAAAAAACCTTACGTGCAATAAGCACAGACTTGGTGCTGTTGCTGTACAACTCCCTCCGCTGCAAATCTCACATCAGGACCAGGACCGCTCCGACACAAAACCACATTTACCAAGCTCGCTGTTCATATTTAGTGCTGTCAATCAAAGTCTGTTCACACCCACTGGGCGTCTCTTCAAAGGCCTCCGGGCATCTCCCACTTTGCGAGTCTGTTTGGGGTTCAGTTGGGGCGGAGTTAGTCCTGAACGCGTGTTTAGCCTCACTTTAAAGAGATCATAATTGCCTTTTGGACCAATAATATCCTGTAACACAATTTTAAAGGAATGCAGACAAATTTTGTATTTTTATGTGTTTCTAGCTTCCTCCAGAAAGTAATTTCAGTATTCTTAACAGGGCTGGGGAATTTTTTTTTTATGGAGGGCCAGACTGCGGCCATTGGTCTGACAAATTATTGTTTTTCAAGCACTTTTGGTAAAGCAATGGCTTTTTAAAGGGACTATACTCAATTTTTTTGCAACAATCTAACGTAAAAACAATTTCCCCCTAGCACTGATATCTTGTCATTGTATCTATTCAGGTGGAAGTTAGTCCACAATGTCCTGTCGATGGCTAAAAAAGTCCTGTTTTTCTGTGGTTGTTTTTAGCATTGTGGCTAACTGTTGTTAGCATGGAAACTCACCTAACGACTAACAGCTGTGAAAAAACATTAAAACTCATCACAATGAACAATTCTGAAGCTCAGAATGCATTAGCTACGTGAGCAAATCATGTAGACTGAAGTAAGAAGTTTAAAATGAAATATTTCTGATTGTTTACATTTTAAGGATGCAAAAATCAGGTATAGTCCCTTTAATGTACTCGTGTAGCCATTTATTGTGATAATCTTAGGACAATAAGCATGGACACATGTCCCATAGCCAAGTCATTTAAATAAAAGAAATAGTAAAGAGTAACACTTATTCTCAAAAATGTGCAGAGTTGAAACAGTCTGAGGGCCGCAACTGGCCGCTGGGCCGCAGTTTGCACAAGTCTGCTCTAACGCGTTAACTAGAGATGCACCGATCCGATACTGGGATCGAATATCGGTGCCGATCCAGGAAATTTTGCTGGATCGAGTATCGGCTCCATGATATCGGTTCAGCCGATATTCTAGTTGTGTTTAATTGGACATAATGAGTCTGATTTATGTCTGATGTTGAGCCAGAATGTCTCATAATGTTTGACATTTTATTCTTACTCTCTCTCTTTCTTTCTTCTCTTTTTTCTCTCTCTCTTCTCACTCTCCTCTTTCTTCTCTTTTTCTTTTCTTTGTCTCTTTCTTCTCTCTATTACACTGTTTTCTCTTCTTTCTTTTCTCTTTCTTTCTCTTTCTTTCTCTCCTCGCGCTCTCTCTTTCCCTTCTATCTCTCTTTCTTCTCTTCTCTCTCCTCTCGCTCTCCCTCTCTTTCTCTCTCATCTCTTTCTTTCTTCTCTGTCTTCTCTCTCTCTTTCTCTCTCCTCTCATTCTCCCTCTTTTTCTTCTCTTCTCTCTTTCTTTCTCCTCTCTCTTCTCTCTCTCTCCTCGCCTCTCTTTCTTTCTCTTCTCTCTCTTCTTCTCTCTCTCTCCTCCCTCTCTCTCTCTTCTTTCTCTATTTCTTCTCTCTCTCTCTCTCCTCGCGCTCTCTTCTCTCTTTCTCTCTTCTCTCTCTTTCTTCTCTCTTTCTTTCTTCTCTTCTCTTTCTCTCTCTTCTTCTTAAGTTGTTCAGTTTTGACTTGCAGTATAAATAACACTATTAAGATCAAAAGTCTTATGTTTTGAAAAGGAAAAAGAGCTATTTCAGTCCTTACACAAGTATCGGTTGATATCGGTATCGGCAGATGCTTAATTCTAAAGTATCGGGATCGGTATTGGAACTGAAAAAGCTGGATCGGTGCATCCCTAGCGTTAACAAGCCGATCATGACTCTGCCTATTCTCCCTATAGTACTGTTTTTGGGCTAAGTGGTAATGGTAATAAATAGTCCACCCTTTGTGGCGCTGTCTCTCTCTTGCTTCACCTCGCTGCGCCGCCCTCTACACCTGTGGCGCGCCTGACTCCGTGCACGCTCCCGGCTCTGGTTCCTGGCTGCTGGTGGCTGCAGGTCGTACCATGCCTGCTAGCTTCAGTTAGCTTTTGGTTTGACCTGGTGGTCTTGTTTTTGTCTTTTATTTAACAGGTTAGTTTGGGAGGGAGTTATGACGTTGGTACCGGCTTCTACGGTCCTGTACAGGGTTGGCCTGGTACCATGTCTGTTTGTTCTGTTTTGCCGGCTCTCACCAGGTCCACCTTTCAGTTGTTACTCTGGGCACAGGAGGGTTTTGGGCCTTTAAATGTTTTTTATTGTACTCAAATTAATTTTAAAATAAAAAAAAACTATTTTAGATTTTTGTAACTTTTGTCTCTGTGTCCTCTTTAAATATGTTTGACTTGTCATGGGTCATAACAAGTCCTAAAATGCAGGCTTCACTCACAGCTCTCCAGTTGCATGATGCAGGTCTGGACGTCCATGGGGAAGTTCTTCAGGTCCATGGGACAGGCCAACACCAGCGTGATTCTGAGGAAAACAACAACAACAACATAGTGTGAGTGTGAGGCAGAGACAAAGTGATGTGTGGTAAATAAAAATACAAGTACACGCTGTAAAAAATCTTAAGGCCAAAAAGTTAAATTTTTATGTTGATATAACTTGACAATGTGAGTCAAAGATTTAAAACTTAAACTTTTAAGTTATAAAGAGAGAAAGAGAGAGTAAGAGGAGAGAAGAGAAAGATAGAGGGAGAGAAAGAGAGAGAGAGAAAAGAAAAAAAAGAAGAGAAGAGAAAAGAAAAAAAAAAAAAAAAAAAAAAAGAAAAGAAAGAAAAAAAAAAAAAAGAAAAAGAGAGAGAGAAAAAGAGAGAGAGAAGAGAAAGGGAGAAAAAGAAAGAAGAGAGAGAAACTGAAAGAAAAAGAGAGAGGAAGAAGAGAGAGAGAAAGAAACAAGGAGAGAAAAGAAAAAGAAAGGGGGAAGCGAGAGGAGAAACTGAGAGAGAGAAGAGAAAGAGAGAGAAACAGGAGAGAAAAAGAGAGAGAAAGAAAGAAGAGAGACAGACAAGAGAGAAAGAAACAAGGAGAAAAAGAAAGGGGAAGCGAGAGGAGAAACTGAGAGAAGAAGAGAAGAGAAAGAAAAGAGGAGAGACAAAAGAAAAAGAGGGAGACAGGAGAGAAAGAGAGGGGGAGAGAGAAGGAGTGAAAAAGAAATGGGGAAGAGAGAGGAGAAGCTGAGGGAAGAAGAGTGGGAGAAAAAAAGAGAGAAGAGAAAGAAAGAAAGAAAGAAAGAAACAGCTGCAGAGCCAGAGTGGAGACAGAGAGAGGAGCGAAAGAAAAGCAAAAGGGGGGAGAGAGGGAGAAAAATGAAGAAAGAGGTAGAAAGAAGAGAGAGACTGTCAGACAACTCACAAACATTACTTTAATCAACATAAAACTTTAAGGCAGAAACTGAACTTACATTTTTAAGTTGAAGTGCATTATATTTTTTACAGTGCACTGCAAAAAGTCTAACTCTCTTGTCTTGAATGGATAATATATTTATTTTTGAGCAGCTTTGACAACTACAAATGGAACAAGACTTTTGGTACATATAATAATATAACCCATTTTGGTTGGTCAGCTCTTCAAAGAATTTCTGAAATAACAACACTTCAATAACATCTTTGCAGTTGTGCTAAAAATGCACCTAAATCACCAGAAAACGTGTTAAAAGAGAGAGAAAGTTGCATTTTCCAATAAATTTATGGAGCCTTTTTTATCTAATACATACAATTTTATTTGGATATAAAAGAATCTGTATGGTTTAGGTTAATAAAATAAATGTACAGGTCTTTTAGAGAGAATAATAAATCATGTTGTCCAGTTGGTGTGTGTATGTCCGGGTCTATTTGAGAGAGAATTACACTTTTATCTGTGGCACTTATAGAATCTATTTTCACTTCTGTACATGAGTTTAATCTGACAGTTCAATCTGCACAGCAACACTCGTCCATCACTGTAGAGAGAGAGAGCGAGAGCAGAGAAAGAGAGAATAAGAGAGGGAGAGAGGAAGAGAGAGGAGAGAGAGAGAGAGAGAGAGGAGAAGAGAGAGGAGAGGGAGAGAGAAGAAGAATGGAACGGCGGGGTAGTAGAGAGAGGGGAGAGAGAGAGAGAGAGAGAAGAGAGGAGAGGGAGAGAAGAGAAGAGAGAAAAGAGAAGAGAACGAGAGAGGGACAGAGAGAGGGAAGACGAGAGAGGAGGGGTGAAAGACAGAGAAGTGTAAAGAGAGACTGTTAGGAGAGAGGAGAGAGAAGAAAAGAAAGAGAGAGGTGGTTTAAGGAGAGAGGGAGAGAGAGAGAGAGAGAGGGAGAGAGAGAAGGAGGGAGAGAGGAAAGAGGAAAGAGAGGGTTAAAGAGAGAGAGGTAGGAGAGAGAGTGACGAGAGAGAGAGGAGGAGGAGAGAGGGAGAGAGGAGGGAGAGAGGCGAGAGATGAAAGGGAGAGAGAGGGAAAGAGAAAGAGGGGAGAGAGAGAGGGAAGAGGGAGAGAAAGGGAAGAGAGGGTAAGAGGACGAGAGGGAGAGAGAAGAGAGAGAGGGAGAGAGAGATGTGGGGAGAGAGGGTAAGAAGGAGAGAGGAGAAGGGACAGACGAGAGAGAGAAGAGAGCGAGAAGAGAGAGGAGAGGGAAAGAAAGGTAGCAAAGAGGTATGCAGGAGGAAAGAATTAGAGAAAGTAATAACAGAAGGGGTTGTAAGAGAGGGGGACAGAGGGAGAGATGGGAAGATGGGACGAAGGAGCGAAGGGTCAGGAGGGAGAAGAGAAGATAGAGGGGGGCAGAGAAAACAGGAGAGAGAGAAAAAAGAGAGATGCGGAGCTAGAAAGAAGGGAGAGAATGGAGTAGAAGTGAGAAGATTGAGGGCAAGAGGAAAAAAAGACGATAGAGAAGGGACGGAGAGAGAGAGAGAGAGAGAGAGAAGAGAGAAGAGAAAAGACAGATTTCACACAAGCCGTAAACAGCCTTTTACAGCAGACTCTCCTCAGGCTTTAATAACACACTGGCTCCTTCAGACGCTTCATTCTGCTCCAGACTAAAACTGGACTAAACCAGGACTAAAAAACTAAAACAGACTAAAGCTGGACTAACAGGACTAAACCAGGACTAACAACAGGACCAACGCAGACGAAAACTAAAACTGGACTAAAACAGGACTAAAACAGGACAAGCAGACTAAAGCTGGACTAAACCAGGACTAAAACAGGACTAAACGGCAAAGCGGACTAAAGCAGGACTAAACAGACTAAAGCAGGACTAAAACAGGACTAAAGCAGGACCTAAAGCAGACTAAAGCTGGACTAAAACAGAACTAAACGGACTAAAAGGACTAAGCTGGCTTAAAACGAAATAAACGGTCTAAAGCAGGACTAAAGCAAACTAAAACTACAGCGGACTAAACAGGTCTAAAAACAGACTAAGCAGACTTAAAGCAGGACTTAAAACAGTCTAAAACAGGACTAAGCTGACTAAAGCAGGACTAAACCAGGACCAAACCAGGTCTAAAGGCAGGACTAAAATCAACTAAAGCTAAAACAGGACTAAAAGCAGACTAAAACAGGACTAAAGCAGGACTAAAACAGGACTAAAGCAGACTAAACAGGACTAAAGCAGGACTAAACAGGACTAAAGCAGACTTAAAACAGGACTAAACAGGTCTAAAGCAGGACTTAAAACACAGGACTAAAATGCAGGTCTAAAGCAGGATAACTGTCTCAGGACTCTAAAAGCCAGGACTAACAGGTCTAAAAACAGGACTAAATGGACTAAACAGGACTTAAAGTAGGTCTAAACAGGACTAAAGCAGGTCAAAGCCCAGGACTAAAAACAGTCTAAGCCAGGACTAAGCAGCGTCCTAAAAACAGGATAAAGACTGACTGAACGCAGTCCTAACAGCAGAGGACTAAAGAAGACTAAAGCAGGAACTAAGTGGACTGAGCAGTCTAACAGCAGGATAAAAAAGGACTAAAGCAGACTTAAAGCTGGACTGAGCAGGCAAACAGCTAAAGGAGTCTAAAACAGGACTAAACCAAGACTAAACAGTCTGAAGCATGCCGAGCTCCGTTTGATGAATGACTGGAGCTATAACTTCTTCTTTAGCCTTGAACGGAGCCTCTCGAAGATGAAAAAGACATAAAAAGTGTCGAAAAAGCCGCACACATCCATCACATTTTTATTACGGCATCAGAGGTTTCTCCTTCACAAGAGCGCCGCCGCACACGTTTCACTAAAGTCAGACGAGGGGAAAGACTTTTGTGAAATGAGCTACAGGATAACAAGATCTAGTTTGTGTCTAATTGAATGTTTAAAAGAGAAAGTCGTGTCTGTGCTTTCAGATGGAAATGGCCAATTTAAACCAAACATTATCTACGCACCAAAAATCATCTGAAACCATCTAAATGATTCTCATAATAAAGACTTGCCTGCACTACTCGGTATTATGTTTGACACCAACAACAGACTAGTATTCTTAAAACTCCTAGAATAAAGAATCAACATAACAACTGTTTAGTGAGAGCCTCGACGAACTGTATCTATTAAAACTTGTTAATTAAGAGCCATACCCTGTTGAGTCAACACTCCAAGTAGAATTTCAAGATTAATCTACATCTTGTTTTCTGTGGGGCGTCTTAGCTGTCTTCTAGAGCAGTCTTGTGAAACATCCCAGGTCACTAATGCCTCCGTAAATATCACCCTAGCTGCGAGCTTCCAGCTCGAGTTGGAATCGATTTAATCCATGAGATTTTATATTATCTGCCGGTGCGCATCTTTATCAGCAACCTACTTCTAATGTGTTCATCTCTATATCTCTGTGTCTGTTTACTGTGACTCTTCGACTCTGACCCTGCCTTCCGTCTAGATTTCACCACATTGATGGCATACCAACTACCGAGCGCTCGAGCAAGTTTATACCAATCCAATCACACTCCGGGTGCTTATACTCTTTAACGCTCTGAACTGACCCGCCCACATTAGCTGTCATTGATCCTGATTGTGCCGTATCTACGACTGTGGTCATGTTTATTGAAGGAAATGGTACATTACATGAAGCACAAAGCAGAGTCTTGTCACCAGATTTAGTTTAAGCTCATTTACACTGTCATCCTGGGGAGGTGAGAGGGAGCACATGCGAATGTTTGAGATGTAGAGGACCCTACGCAGCGGGAGAACATGCAAACTCCAAAGGGTTAGGGTTACCTAGGACCTTCTTGCTATGAAGGGCCAGGCGCAACCGCTGCCCACCGTGAAGTGCCGCTACTGTATGTACAACCCAACTGACAAGAAAAGCTACACTTACCGACACTACAGGAACATGTAAAAAAAAAATGTCTTTTACTATACGCTTTTCTACCTTTCCAGCACTCAAACGCTTTACAAGCATCCACCACCATGACAACAGACACTGAGGCAATGTGGGTTATGTCTTGCCTAAGGACACACGACAAATCTACTCTTCGTCCCACTGTGCACCTGTGTGTTCTTAACGGTTCCCATCAAGTACTACCAGGCCCTTTCTTGCTTAAGCTTCTCTGAGATCTGACGGGATCAGCCTTTGAACAGGCAGTATGCACAAAGCAGACCATATTGGCCACCAATTGCGTACCATCATTCACGCTTCTAGCGTAAATTGCCAGCGTCACAGTCCAGTTAATCGAGTTTAAACGTGTTTGTTATTTATCTTTTAATGAAATCCTGATTTTATTTAACTTACTCCAAGCCCCGACCATAACGACCCGTTTCACCTCAACCAAAACTCGTATTATTTTTTACTCTGGTGATAATCTCGTGGTCATTATTTTTTCATTATCTGGTGTATTAACAGCGAACAAGTACTAAAAAAACGCTGCTTTTGTCTGTTATAGAAGGGATTTTTATCAACATGGCAATTGAGCCGCAACCCGTCCTGCAGACAGACCTGCCGCCAAGTGGCTTAATTTGTAAACTCAAACGTTGCCGGAAGCAAAATCGTGGTTTGGACCGGGCTCCAGACAGTCGAACCTTACCGGGCACACACAAATATGAAATAGGGCTAGAAATGCTAACAACAACCCAACGTCATCCACTCGGGTGTAAACATATAAAAGTATTATGTCTGGTTACACGTTTTACACTACACAAGATTTCATCATTCTTGGACAGAAATCAGCGACGTAATCTGATCATCACAACAACCTCCCACACACGCTCGTTCCTGCACTCAGACTGCCTCAGCCTTATATCTGACTCTCCACAAGTCAAACAACAACGCCAGGACCAAAACACTTTTTACCACCAGACACAGGTTCACAAACCCTTTTTACACACAACACGGGTCATACATCCAAACATTGACGCTAAAAACACATTTAAATAACACCCATTAAAGTTAATGCAATGAGGGGACGTGACTTGTTCTCTCCCGTATTCCCTTGGAACAAGAGCAAGCACAACTAATTAGACTTAAAATTGCAGTCAGGCGGCAGCAGAGGGGTACGAGGGCGCGCACTGACGGGAGTGTTGCACGGTGGGTGGGTGTCAGTGAGCTGACACAGTGAGACCAGAGACACAGGACGATGTCGTCCATGTTCAGCTGGATGTACATGCCTGTTGGTTCTACTTAGACACTGTGTTGCCTTGTGATATGTTCTTGCCCGGAACTTATTGGCTTCCCACGTGTTGTGCTGCCGCTGGAATACAAGGGGATCCTTTAACTCTTTCTATGCCACGCCGCATCTCTTTCTTCAGCTTTGACCCTCACCTCGGTCTCTCGCTCATTTGAACAATATTTAGATTCTGGTTAACCTGTTCCACCACAATGTTCCAAATAGGCATGAACTGAAAAAAGAGATTTTATAACTTGCAGTGAGCAGCGTGAACACACACAGGATTTTTTCTACTCGTAGTCATTGCTGTTTTACTAGAACAAAAACAACAGACT